>PVJN01009174.1:0-64315 GCA_004026805.1 Lasiurus borealis | reverse complement strand
AGGGG
Organism: Lasiurus borealis; assembly: GCA_004026805.1. Lineage (NCBI taxonomy): Eukaryota > Metazoa > Chordata > Mammalia > Chiroptera > Vespertilionidae > Lasiurus > Lasiurus borealis. The sequence continues at coordinate 64,310 of PVJN01009174.1, read as the reverse complement.
GGGGGGGAAGAATGTGATATTGCCGATGATGAATAGACCAAAAGAGGGGACATTCAAGTAAAATAAATATAAAATATTTGGGGGGAGCTGTAGGGGTATCTGTAAAATGAACAGTGGCAATTATTAGGAAATCAGATACACAAATCAGACTAAAGAAAACAGGTCACTCTTTTAGCTTCCAGTAAGCTTTGTTTTAATGCAACCTCACATCAGTTAGACGTAACTAAAAATATTGTACGAGTACTTTCGGAAAGCATCATCCTGAGGCTGAACAAACACTAATCAAGTTCATTCCCATTACCTGGGAATTTCCTCACCTAAACCACTACCTTTGGAGTTGTATAGAAAAATGCTACAGAAGGAGGAAAACACGGGAATAGCCTAAAATCACACCACAAATACTGAAAAACAGGTCCGGTGGCGAGAATAAAATTAGGGTGAGTTTATGCGTGAATGGAAACAGAGAAAGGCAAGCGATAAAGGTTGCGACAGAACATGCTTGACACAATTCTTGAACAAATATTTAAGGGAAATAACAACATTATTCACCAGAGTAGCTCGGAACAGAACAAAGGAAACAAATGGATGTGCATCAGGAACAAGGAGGGCCCTCACAGATCTGATGAGGAGCATGATACCTATGGCTGTCCTGGGCAGGACCAGAAGAACCAGCGATGACCTAGCCCTGCAGTTTCACCTGGGAAACTCAGAAACATCACTCAGGGAGCATAACAACCCAAAGCATCTCCCTTTCCGGACGCCCCTTCTCTGCTCCTTGTCCTCACCCAGAGATTGATGAAGCCAGGGGTTCTGAGAGAGACTTTCTGAACTCCACAAATACCTTTCTCATCTTCTTGGTTTTGTTAGTTTCCCTTCTGGAAACTAACAAAATGTTAGTGAATGTTGTTATAATACAACATTCACTTGCAATTCTGTCCAGCTATGTTTCCACTTCAGGGTGAACAACATGGAGATCTCTCCTCCTCTTATCAACACCCCGCCTGGCCCTGACAGGCAATGGACAGACTTCATAAATGGCAGTGATGTGCAGAGAGATACCTGAACCCTCGCTGCTGCCTTCTCTGCCTCCTTCAATTCAGGTGGCTCCTTGCCAAGTTCTTAAGAGCCAGTCACTGGGCATCCCCGGGCCCCGTGTCAGGAGAGGACTACGCATTGCCCGGAGCTAGAAAGCAGGATGCACAGCCAGGACAAGTGGTTTACAGGTGGGAAAGCAGCAAAGACTGAAAGAAAACCTGCCATCCCAGGGAGGGCACTGTGTGGTTGGTGGAAATACACACAGTGATGGGCTAGAGTCTGAATGGGAGAGAGCAAGTTTATAAATGCCGGACAACATGGGTTTAAAAAAAAGAAAACAAGCAACAACACATTGAATACTGTTCTACCGAGTGCTAAAAATCAGGAGACACTTCTACATTTGAAAATCTTAAATGATTTTTTACAGAGAGGAAGGGAGAGAGATAGAAAGTCAGAAACATCGATGAGAGAGAGACATCCATCAGCCACCTCCTGCACGCCCCACAGTGGAGATGTGCCAGCAAGCAAGGCACATGCCCCCAACCAGAATTGAACCTGGAACCTTTCCGCAAGCCGACGCTCTGTCCACTGAGCCATCTTAAATGAGACTGGAGCTGTCGTACCAATTACGTTTTGAAATGCTTATTTTCAGGAATGTGGCGTTCCCTGAAGAGGAGCAAGCTCCTGAAAAGAGGGAATAGTGAGCCATGGGACCCGAGGCTGGGTCAGGCCTGGGCTGAGGAAGCTGGGTAAGGTTTAACCTTCACAGACCTGTTTCTTCCTCTGAAGATGGCAGGGAGGGTTGGAGGAGATGATCTCTCAGATCCTTCCTACCTTTAAAATCCTATTACTTTACTACTAAAAACGCTCCATTTCATAATTGACTCTCGAGTTTCTACAGAAGTTGTGTGCAAAACCATCTCCCAGGCACTGGCAATATAAAGCGTCATAAAGCAGTATCTGTCTCACAGCTCAAGGGGAATAAAGCCGCTAAAGAAAAGCATTTGCAAAAGCCCTTTTTGTCAAAACACTTAGGACTGAATTTCAAATGTAAGAAAACAAAACCATTCGTGTCTTCAGGGGCAAAGGTCCAGGAGCAAAAACAAATTTCTGTTTTTAAATGCAAATGTAACGTTACAGATGCGCTTTTAAGAAAGGACCTAGAATTACTATCATTAGCACTAATAAGAGATTTCAGAGTGTAGCACTTTCTAGTAAAATTTAAAACTTAAGGGTGTTATAAAATAGGTTAACCAACCAGGTATTCATCAGACGTCTATTCCTCAGTGAATATGATCTGTGTCTTTATGGAGAAGAGGGTAGGTAAGAGGCCAAAAATATAAGACAATGCCACTGAAAGAGCCTGGAACCGGAGCCAGAAGTTGACAGGTTTAGCCAAAGTCTTGCCAGGCATGAGATTTCAGGCAAACCCCTGAACCTCACTGGGCCTCGGTTTTCTCATCTCTAAAATGGAAATGCTTTGTTCAATTCCCAGACGTTATGAGGAGCAAGTGTGATAATGAACATGAAAATACTCAAAACTAGGAAGCCTTTTAAAAACCTACATATGCTGAGACCGGTTTGGCTCAGTGGATAGAGCGTCAGCTTTGCGGACTGAAAGGTCCCAGGTTCGATTCCGGTCGGGGGCATATACCTTGCTTGCAGCCACATCTCCACTGTGGGGCGTGCAGGAGGCAGCTGATGGATGTCTCTCTCTCATCGATGTTTCTGACTTTCTATCCCTCTCCCTTCCTCTCTGTGAAAAATCAATAAAATATATTTAAATAAAATAAATAAATAAATAAAAACCCACGGTGGAACACACGTTCAGACGAGGTAGTTCAGGCTGAAATGATCAGCTTTCCCCAAAGAGGCGGGGCTCTGCATCAGAGCAGGCCCTGGAGCAGCAAATGTGGGGTGTTGAGGTGGGCAGTATCAGCAACGCCTGGACCTTAGACTTAGCAAAGGGCTCAGGCTGGGAATTCCCCGGAGTGAAGAAGACGGTGAAGAAAACGTGCCAGATCAAAGGCCCGGGAGTTACAAATGCAGGCAGAGCCAGACATCATGGAGGAAGGTGAAAGACATCAATGGTGAGATGTTCAAAGGGCTCAGAGAGTATGCGATGAGACTGTCTACGTCCATTTTTCAGATCTGCACCCTGAAAACTTCCCTTAAGATGTTTTAAAGGGCCACTATGGGTACACACACCAATTGGTAGGCAAAGATTTCATTGCCTCTAACTACAACATTTCCAAAGGCTGTTCCACCACAGGGTGAATCATCTGATGGTAGCTCCAATACACATACAGCCCAGAACTGTGGTTTACCTGCAACCTATTTTTTTTTTAATTATTGATTTTTCATAGAGAGGAAGGGAGAGGGTTAGAAAGTCAGAAACATCAATGAGAGGGAGACATTGATCAGCCGCCTCCTGCACATCCCACACTGGAGATGTGCCCGCAAGCAAGGTACATGCCCCCGACCGGAATCGAACCTGGAACCTTTCAGTCCGCAGGCCAACGCTCTATCCACTGAGCCAAACCGGTCTCGGCTGCAACCTATTTTTTAAACCCAATCATATTTCTTTAAAGTCTTGAGTACACGCGAATGGAGAAAGCAGCATTTGTAGCTCTTAGACAAAAAGCAACGAAAATTAGAAAAGCAGGCAAAGATGGCACTCCACATTTTAAGGAAAAAGGTCAAAGCACACAATACCCTTGGCCCTGGTGATTTCTGGTGAGGGTTAAAAAACCAGAATGACTTTACAAGTCATGCAATGTTCTCTAGCCAACAGGAATAAGTGTTAACTGCACCCCACACACAACGCTTTCACTGCTGTGTCCCAGGCTGCCGAATCACATCACTTATTAAAGTTATAAACTTTACTATATTCTGTAGAAGTAATAAAGGCCTCTTAACTCAGTCTATAAAAACGGGAATTCGTGTAATTTAAATATAGCCCAAGCTACTGAGGAAACAAATACTTAGCTATTCAAGCTTCTTTAGTGTGCCATTGACGGGGAAGGAATAACTGGACTGTAATTCTCACAGAATAATACATTGAAAATAACCTGTAATTGGTACCATTCTAGGAAGAAATGCAGGTAATTTAAAGTTTGCTACTACTTAATAGTACAAACAAATAAAAAGACATTATTTTCAAGTGCTTTGGAAATAACTTCATCAGGAGAATTTGCTTTCAATTAACATGTCGATTACAATTTTTCTTATCTTCTCATTAAACAGGGGGAAAATGCACCTGTCGCTGGCACTAAAATATAATAAAACTGGAATTAAAACAGTGTCTGTCGGGTCTACAACTAGAACTCTAATTTAAAAATGAGTCCTTTACTTTTTGAACAATAGGTGTAATGACTTGGGCTGAATGTAAGTCATGGTCCAGGTGCTTGCTCATTGTTTTAAGAGTGAGGGTGGCCATCACCCCAGTCAGCAGAAAAGCGATGTCCTGCAGGGCCCAAGGACCCAGATGGAATACAGCAACCACGGGGAGAGAAAGCCAAGGATAGAGTGACCGTATTCAGAAACAGCGATGGCAACGTAAAATGGTGCAACTTCTTTGGAAAACAGGCAACCTCTTAAACAGGTAGATACACGCCTACCATTATGACCCAGCCATTCTACTCTCAGATATTTCCCCACAAGAAATGAAAGACTATGTCTCTACCCAGACTTGTACGTGAACGTTCAAAGCACTTTTATTTGTAATAGACAAAAGCTAGAAACAACTCAAATGTCCATCAACCGAGGAAGAGGGTCTATCCGTAAAACGGAACACTATCTAACAACAAAAAGCAGTGAGCTATAAACATAAGCAGTAATACGGAAGAATCACAAAATAATTATATGCCGAATGAAAGAAGCCCAATGAAAACTGAGTGTGTATTATATGATTCCACTTACATCAGCGGTTCTCAACCTGTGGGTCGCGACCCCAGTGGGAGTGGAACGACCAAAAGACAGGAGTCCCCTAAAGCCATCGGAAAATACATAATACATATCAGGTATTTACATTCTGAATCATAACTGTAGCAAAATTACAGTTTTGAAGTAGCCACCAAAATTATTTTTTGGTTTGGGGTCACCGCAACATGAGGAACTGTATTGTGGGATCACGGCATTAGGAAGGTTGAGAACCACTGACTTACATTCACTTTAGAAAAAACAGGCTAATCTATAGTGATAGAAATGAGACCAGTGGCTGCCAAGAGCCAGGAGTGGGTAATTCGGAATTACAAAGGGGCACAAGGATACTTTTGGAGGTGAGAAATATGTTCATTATCCTGATTTTAGGGATGGTTTTACAGGTGCACACCTATGTCAAAACTCATCAGATTGTACACTTCAAATATATGCAGTTCATTATATGTCAATTCGACCTGAGAAGAGCTATTTTAAAAAAAAGAAGAATCCAAAGGAGAGAGAAGTTGGAGAAAAATGTAAGTTTCTAGAGACAGAACAGCTTAAACCTGGAGGACCACAGACCCTGGAAGAGAGGCAATGGCATGGAAAGATCACTGAGAGAGAGGAGAAACCGCACGCCACTTCAGAAAAGCAGTCCCCAGAGGTACTTGGCAGTGGGTGCAGAAGCCCCTTGAGTTAGCAGGGAGTGACACTGTGATAAACTGAGGTCCTGGAGAATCAGGAGTAAAAGAAACTCCCGTTCTCCTTCAGGATTATCCAAGCCAGCCCACCAGGGTCAGAGCAGGCAGGGAGAGAACTTGGGATGAATACAACCATTTTGGGAGCCCGACTCCCTGGTCGTAAACTCGCCTCCCTGGTTCGAAGTCTGACCTCAAAAGCACCCACACCCAGGAACCTTCTTTACTCCTTAACTGCCTGGCAGTTGCCCGTGAGCATTCACACACCGAGAAAACGGAGGCCCAGGGTCGTGTAGTGATTTCTCCAAGGGCCTCCATTTCTCCATTGTAAAATGAGGGGTGGGTTAGCTCTGTGGTGTGTGGCGCATCTCCTGGTAAGTCCTTCCTTCCTTCATCCACCTGATCTTTACTATAGCCCTTCATCCACCTGATCTTTCCTATAGCCCAGGCCAGCGGTTCTCAACCTGTGGGTCACGACCCCTTTGGGGGTCGAACGACCCTTTCACAGGGGTCGCCTAAGACCATCAGAAAATGCAGATATTTACATCACGATGCATCACAGCAGCAAAATTTCATGGTTGGGGGTCACCACCACATGAGGAACTGTATGCAAGGGTCGCAGCCTTAGGAAGGTTGAGAACCACTGTCCCAGGCAGTTGCAGACAGGCAAGACCCTGCACTCCGATGGACTCCAGTTCTCGGATGCAGAACTAGACAAGGTAATGTCAGGTAGTGATAAGCTCTGAGAAAATCCACCAGGCTTGCCTGAGTCGGGGTGCAGTGCCTTATTTTGGGGAGTGTGGTCAGGGACAGCAGCTCCAGGAAGGTCAGAGTTGAACAGAGTCGGGAATGATGAGAAGGAACCTGCCACCTGAATGGGCACGAAGTTTATGTGGTTGTCTTCACAGGTGAAAAGAAACCTACACTCCCTTTCTCATGTATACCCCCTCCGCCCAGTAATGCGGAGAAGTTCCATTTACACACAACTTTTTTAAAGAGTAGCTAAAGTACCATTTATTAGAACCACCCCTTCAGGATGGGCTTTCTCTCCTACCTGACTCTCTCATTATTTCTAAGTTTACATCCTAGTGGTTATAAATTCTCCTACTTCTTCCAGACAAAAATAAACAAAATTTAAATCAGTGTTATAATGGCGATGCGTAGTAAGAAAGAAATCCTACACTGTGACCCAGTGTATAGATACAAAGGAAACGAAAGTTTTAAAAAGCCAAGCTAACCAAGAGCAAGGCATTATCGCGCATTCTATTGCATTTCATTTTCCTTACGTGATAGGGTAATTTCAAAGGTAATTCATACTTTGAAAAACATTACGCTAAACTAACATTAGCTAGTAATCTTGTTCAACGACAAACAAAAACATGGACAATTTCAATACTGAACACCCTCAAAGGCCACCTCCCCTCCCCCTTATTTCTGTGACTCACACTCCCTTGAAAGCAATGGAACCCAAACTTCTCCCTGACTTGTTGGGAAAAAGTCCCCAGAAGGGACATTTTTTTCAGGAGGGTTGGGGAGTGGGGTGGGAGGAGGAGAGGAACCCCAATATGCAAACTGTTCTCTGGGTGAGGACATAACCTTTGGCTTGCATGATTGCCCAAGAAGGAAAGATTCACAAAGTCTTCACAAAAGCAAGAGAAGGGGCGTGTGTGCGTGTGCGTGCGTGTGTGTGTGTGTGTGTGTGTGTGTGTGTTGGCAGAGGGGCAGCTGTCAGCAAGTCATTAGACTGTAAGTGCCCAGAGGACGGGCTGCCTCCCCTGACCACGATCCCAGTTCCACGGGGACGGATGTGCGACGGTGGCACTGAGAATCATACTTCAGCTTTAGTACATCACACAATAATAACATGTTGTCTAATAACTTTTGAATAATGGAGTTCATTGTCACCATCAAACGCTAACTTCGCGTGTACACCCGGTTATCACATTCTCCTGGACTGTATCAACGTCACTAAAGGAAACTTATTTATCTCCCAGTCATTGTTTAGGTCCAGAGAGCTTAATGAGATTTTTTTTTTTTTTCCTCAAGCACTAAGCAGCAAAAGGTGGCAAGGTACAAGGAGCCACCCCCGCTGTCACAGAAAGATTCCACACTTGCTCGTGGCCAGGGTAAACCTGGGATTAAAACGAGCGCGTTAATTTAATAGGTGGTTTCTCAGGGGACACTCACCAGTGGGCTCTGTCAGCTCAGGGCCCTCTCTGATGGAAACCGTGCCAATTTCTCTGTGAAACGCACTTACCATCCTCACCCCTGGAGTCACAAGTGCGCGCACCCAATTTCCAGTCGCCCCAGGGCCCCGCAGCCGGGAAATTACACCTGCAAGCCAGCACTTTTTCCCACACGGCCGCCCAGCTGCCACCCTCAGACAGCAGCTCATTTCCGAGGTGCCCTTCGGCCCCACTTAGGGACATCATTAAGGATTGCAAATTACAACTGTTGCTGCCTCTCCCCGCAGTGATGCATAGGGGAGAGCTCCGTGCAGGGTGCCTCCTTTTACATCCTGTCTCTCTGCTCTCCTCGCAGGGGCACCAAAGAGGCTGAGACAAGTCCAAACCTGCCAGAGAGAGAGCTCCTTACAGATGCAGCCCTCCTGCCCGCCCGCCCTCCCTCCCTTCCTCCCTCTGCCCCGCTCCAGCACCCCTCCCTCTGGATCTCCAGCTTGGAGGCGGTGACCTCCAGTGAGCAAGTGCCAGAGGTTCCCGGGGAAAGAAAGCATCGGAGTGAGCCGAGCAGCAGATCAATGCAACCGGCGGCTCCCCGGGTCCCCAATAGGCCGGGTTCCAGAAAGGAAGAGTCTTTAAGAAGAGGAGAGCAGCCAGCCTTGCCAGCACTGGAGCCTGCGCTCCAACGCGAGGTGGAACCAACCGCGCGCGCGGCCAGACCAGAGGCGTGGGCAGGCGCGCGTGTGTGCGCGTGAGCCCGGGGACAGCCTGTCTCTGGGCGAGAGACCTCGGGGGCCACGCAGGCAGAGCCCCCACCACGGTGGACAAAGCCACGACTCCCCCGACTTCCAATATCCCCCCCGCAGGCACCGGCCGCGGTGCGCCCCAATCTCCCCGGATCTATTTTCAGACGAGTGACTCACGACCTCTGTCTCCCTAAGTCATTCCATTAAAATGAGTCGCCGCCGGTTCCACTACCCCGACTTTCCGCTGCTCGCGGGCGCTGCCCCTCCCTGTACTCCGCCCATCCAGCCAACCCAAACAGCTCACAGGCTGAGCCGCCGTACCCCTGGGGTGCAGTGGGGGGCAGGCTCTCCGGCCCGGCCCCCAGCCTCGGGGAAGGATGAATGGGACCGCAGGCGCGCGCGCACCGGGGATGGGTACGCGGTATGGGGGTGTGCGCGCGTGGGCACGCACCCCGGCCAACTTACTGAGGTGGAGTTGGTCCTCGCGGGGCCCTGGTTCCGCACCTCCTGCTCCCGGAACTGCAGCCCCGCCAGATGCTTCTCCAGCGCCTCCCAGTCCATCGGCGGCAGCGGGGGCTCCTCCGGGGCGCACGTCCCGCCGTCCGGGGGCTGCAGGCAGAGGCCCCCCGCCACCGCCGGGCCCCGGCCGCCGCCGCCGCCGCCGCCGCCACGCAGGCCCCCCGCCAGCTGCGGCTTCTGCACCGCCCGGCGCGGGGCTCGAGAGCCGCCGCTGCTGGGCCAGCCGGGCAGCACCACGTTGCCATTGTGCCTGAGGTCCTGGGGGTCGTGCGGGTGCAGGTTGCCGTTGGGCAAGGGGGGCGGCATGGCGGTGGTGGCTCCTTTGCGCCCCCCGCCGCCGCCGCCGCCGCTGCCACCGCCGCCGCCGCCGCCGCTGCGGGTCCTGGCGCTCACGTCCCGCGGCGGCTCCCGGGCTGGACAGCGGTCATCCCGGTACCCTCGCCCGTCGTCGTCGTCGTCGTCCTCCTCCTCCTCCTCCTCCTCCCCGTCCTCCTCGGGCGCCCACTCATCAATCACCTTCTTGTGGTAAACCGGGAAGGGCTCCTCATAGTCCTCCAGGGCAGACACCAAGTCCAGGCTGCCCCCCGGCGACGACGAGGATTTGCACTCGGAGCAAGGGGTCACTTTGGCGGAGTTGGACTGCGAACTGGCGCGGCTGCTGCTGCCGCTGCTGCTGCCGCTGCTGCTGCCGCTGCTGCTGCTGCTGCTGCTGCCGGCGTCACTGCCTAGATCCATCCCATCCTCTCGGTAGTCCTGGGGGGAGGAGGCACAGAGAGTGAGCTGCCGGCTGGAGCGCGCCCCGGCCGCCCGCCGCCCCTCGCCGCCGCCGCCGCCGCCGCCGCCCCGGCCCCGCGCGCTGCGCCCGGCTGGCGGGCGGTGCGCTCCGCCCGAGGCCTGGGCGCGCGAGTCGGCGGCCGCCTGCGGCATGCCTCCCCGGACACCAGCGGACTTCCTCCGGGGCAACTTAATCCGCCAGGCGGCACCGCGGGTGCCCGGCCCCCGGCTGCGCGCACTCCGTCCCGGAGAGGGGCCGCGGGGCGCGCGGGGACTCGGTCTGAACCATCTTGCGCCGGGCGCGCCCCGGCACCCCCGCTCCGAGGCTTCTCGGGAGGGAAGCAGACACTTTTCCCGGAGAATTAGAACCCCGGGCGGGCGGGCTGGCGGGCGGGGACGGAGCGGGAGGTGGGCGGACACTAAATTCGCACCTCGCTCTCCCGGCGGAGACCACCTCCCGCCGGCCCCGCCCCGCCCCGCCCCGCCGCGCCCCGCCCCGCCGGGCGGTGGGGAGCCGGACTCCGCTCGCCGGCGGCGCTTTACTTTCTAAGGAGCCGCGGGCGGCTCGGAGCCCGGGCTCCCGCCTCCGCGCCTCCCCGCCTCCCCGGCTGGCTGGCCCCTCCTCCGCCCGCCGGAAGGCTCGGGGTGGGTGGGCGCTCGGAGGCTGCGGCCGCACCCGGCGTCTCCCGCCGCCCCCTAAGGTGTGCGGGCGGGGCGCGGCCGCGGTCCCTGCCGGCGCCGGCGCCGCCGCCCCGGGGAGGAAGGACGCGCCCTCCCGGCGGCGAGCCGGTCCCGCCGACCGAGCATGCCCAGAGGATGCCGGGCGGGGCGCGGTCCGCTCTCCCGGCTTTCGCGGCAGCAGGCGCGCCGGAGGCCGGGCGGGGATGGGGTTGGAGAGGCCCGGGAAAGGCCTGAGGAATGGGGCGCGGGGGTCTTAGGGGCGCGCAGATGCGGCCCCCATAGAAGGGGCGGCGCCCTGGAAAGCGGAGGGGAGGAGGTGGGTGAATTTTAACGCCCAGACACTCTCGCTTTTCCTGGGCGCGTCCCGAGCTCTCCGCGGGGCTGGTTACCCCGCCTAAGCCTCCGGAGACCCCCAAAGCGCGGGCTGCGCGCTTCCGAACCCACGCGCAAGTCCCCGAGTGACCCCGCGCAGGACCTCCCTCCCCCACCCGCGCACAGACACAAGCCCATGTGGGAGCCCGAGTGACGTAGGAGGGAGCGGTGGTCACGCACCATCATTTTCCCTCCCACCTTCCCACACGCTTCCTCTCCGCCGCTTCGCTCCTCCAGGCGCCCGGCCATCTCCCCTTCCAAGTTCAGACTGTGGGTGGGACCTGTTGCTCTCTCTAGCTCCGTTTCCTTTCCCTCCAGGCTGCACGCTGAGGATGACTACCTCCGAGAGGTGTGTGTGTATGGGGGTGGGGGTGGGGAGAATAGAGGCAGCAGGGGAGATGGAGGCGGCAGTGTGGGAGGGGACTGAGCCTCCAAAGCCCCCTCTGGCCACCTCCAATCCAGGAGGCGTTCAAGGAGGGACAGAAGAGGATATCCAGTGACATGCTTCTGGCACATTTGATGGTTTGCTTCTTTCCATTTTTTTTTTTTTTTTTAGGAAACTGACTCCAAGAACCCTATGCTGGGGTTTTCAACTAGATAAAGGGGAGGATCCTTTCACAGGGTACACGGACATACAAATCACCATGGTGTGCACTTTAAATATCTCACAATTTTAGTGGGGGGGGAATGGGAGTTAAAAAGAGAAACACCTCGTAATTTAACAATGGGCTGAGGGAAACCGGTTTCCTTAAACTTGTGGATTTGCTCCAGCTGCTAATGATCCCCAGTGACTTGTAGCCCGCACCAGGCCACATGCCAGGCAGAGAGAGGGCCAGGGGCATGCTTCGGATTCTTCAGGAGGGAGGGGCTGCCATTTCTTCAGGGTCTTAATGGGGGTTGGGTGCAGAGACCCCGTGTTTAAGGGAGGCTCTTTCCTCTCCTAGGTAGGCCTGAGCCTGGGAAGATAAAGCTAATCTTCAGGCCTTTCTGGAAACAGCAATCTCATGAATAACAGGAAAGGGGGGGGGCCTTGTGTTCTGGAGCTCTTTCCAGGGCCGATTGTGACTTAGAATGTCTTTTACGGTATGATCTGTCAAGAGCCTGCCTGGTGCTCCAAATATGGTTTGCTGCAGAACCCTGGGTTAGCTGGCTGCCCCCCCCCCCCCCACTGTGGAATGGAGGTGGCTCAGAGATGAGTGCTAGAGATGCAGCTAGAAAGCCCTGTGAGCTGGGAACCATGTCACATGGCAAGGCTTAGGTCAGAAAAAGCTTCCTGCTCGGTGGCAGGACCCGGGGAGGCAGAGAAGTATTGATGAACGGTGGCAATGAGAGAGACCGGTGGCCTCAGTGCAATTTTCAGACATCGGGACCTCCTCAAACCATGCACCCAGCCTCCCTCCTGTGCTTTCAGCTCATCCCCCTGTTGCCCAGATGGTCTGTGTTTGGGGAATGCAAAATCAGGCCTTCAGAAAACATTTGGCAAGGTTAAACTCACTGCCAAAAACGCACAGCATTGTGAAGCCAACGATGAACATCTTTGCATGATCTGTCCTTTTAAATTGTTTTCTGACCAGATAGTCCGGATCAGATGGGAAACTACCATGTTTCCTCGCTTCTCTTCTCTTCATGCAAGGTGCCTGGCTAGCCCCGTCTCCACTCTGTTTCCAGCGCTCCATCGCCTGCCAAGAACGTCGGGACAGGAAGGCCTGCCAACTCCTAGGCCAGCAACAGTCCACAGATACGTCCCTCGGGATGGAGAGATGATTTGCAAAGTGATTGAAAAGTCCTGTCTTCCTGTTTACAGAAAGTCTCCTCAAGTTAGGGGCGTGGAGCTTAACAGACTTACATCTGTCCCCTTCAATCTTTGTCACTTAAACACCAGAGACATGAGGAAAGTGAGAGCCATCCCAGATCAGCATCTTCCTCCATCAATCACCAAGTCCTTTCCCCTCTTAATACCCACTGCCCCCACCCTGGTCTAGACCCCGTGTCTTGAAATTACTGAACAATCTCCCAACAATCTTCGTCCAATCATAGTCCGAGTGGCCTTGCTCAAATGCAAATATGAGCAAGTCTCTCTGAGGCTTCATTACCTACCCCCTGCCTCCCAACCGGGATTCCTCATTCCCCTTAAAGAAACTGTCCCCCATCTTTCCACTCTTCCCCTCCCCCCCCTTCAACTTCTTTTGGAAAATTTCTATTAATCTTTTAAGTCTCAGGTAAAATGTCACTTTCTCTTGGAAGGCTCCTCTGATTCTCTATACCTGCCAGTGGGGTCAGGTGACCTTCCCCAAGCTTCCATGACACCCACTGCACTTAGCACATGTGCTGTATGGAGATTGCTGTTTAACTGCTTATCTTTTTATTTTTTAAATATATTTTATTGATTTTTTTACAGAGAGGAAGGGAGAGGGATAGAAAGTTAGAAACATCGATGAGAGAGGGACATCGATTAGCTGCCTCCTACATGCCCCCTACTGGAGATGTGCCCGCAACCAAGGTACATGCCCTTGACCGGAATCGAACCCGGGACCTTTCATTCCTCAGGCCGACGCTCTATCCACTGAACCAAACCGGTTTTGGCTAGCTGCTTATCTTTATCACTACTCAAGCAATCCATTTCATATCAAGATCCAGGCCACACATACATATAAAAACATATGTAACTGAAAAATGTTTTATAAACTCTTATTTTGTATAAACCCTACCCTACTTCATTTACAACAAAATCTGGGCACACTTTATTACATTGATTTCACAACCTTTAAATGTGTCAGGGCTCCCAGTGTTAGAAAAATACTCTAAATTCCATGAAGGAGGTAGCCATTTCTATCTTGTTCATGGTAACTGGAGTGGAATAGGAGCTTCATCAATAGTGGTTGCTAGGATTATTAATTTTAACAACACTCAATTCCTTTCATCCTCAAACACCCTATGGGGAAACTCTCTTCCCCATTTATAGGTGAGGATGCTGAAGACAGTGATGTTAAGCCACTTGCTTAATGTAAAAAAAAAAAAAAAGCTGAAAAGCCAGGTGGCAGAGTCAGGATTTGAACCTGGGAAGTTTGGCTTCATCATCCTTGCTCTTGGTCACTCAGCTAAAATCTAGTACTCCTTGGCCCAGAGGCATATGGACGGATTTACCCGGCAAAAATACCAGAGGGGTCTCCTTGCAGCAACCTCAACTCCTCCGCCTCCTGTCCTGCAGCGGCTCCTCGGGCAGCAGTTGTGTCTATGCAGAGAGGGAGGCAGCTGGCAAGAGCAGCTGTTCTCTTCTGCGCACATGTGCTCGGCCTCCTCAACTGTCAACAAGTTCAGCGGGATTCAGCGAGTTGGGAGATTGCATTGTGCAGCGAGTACAGGCGGCTCGGAAAAAAGAAACTCCCCACTGGTATGAACTACATGCCTTACGTTCCCCTCAGCACAGGTCCTTGAAGCAGAGAGCCACCATGAGACTGGGTTGTCCAGTTTTTTTGTCCTGGAGAGGAAATTGCAGCAATCCTCAAAGGGTAGGGATGAGGACACACTCCTCAGAGGTCAGTGCTATTTATAGGATGTTGATCTGTAAAGACAACACTGGAGCGAAGACCTGATTGGAATACTTAAATATTAAGGAGTATAAACAGGTTGGGAACAGATGTATTTGGAAAATTCCCAAACAAATTCTAAGGTTATTAGCCCTGATGCTAAACTTCTCTTAAGTTGTGGCATTTAGAGTAACAAAGAAATGGCTGGCAATGGGGTTTATATTTCATCTTTATTACACAAATTACATGCAAATCACATGCAGTACACAGATGCTCTCCTATTTCATCACCTGGGTGTAAGTATGTGAGACTTTTTAAGCACTGTGGCCAAAGGATCCTGGGTGTAGATCATCTGGGCTCAGCTCCCAGCCCTGTCTCTAACCCGCTTTGTGACCTCAGTTTCCTCACGAAGGAGGCTGAACTGCGTGATCATGTTGCTAAGCAAATAGTAAGAATACATTGAAAGAATGAATGAGTGAATGAACTAAGGGCTTCTTCCAGATTCAAGACTCTTGGGATTTCATCCTAGACACTGGGATATCTTATATTAAAGGTCCAGTGCACGAAATTCATGCACGGAGTGAGGGGTGACCCTCAGCCCAGCCTGCACCCTCTCCAATCTGGGACCCTTCAAGGGATGTCCGACTGCCCATTTAGGCCCGATCCTACTGGACTGTTGGCTCCCAACTGCTTGCCTGCCTGCCTTCCTGATTATCCCTAGCTGCTTCTGCCTGCCAGCCCGATCACCCCCTAATCACTCCCTGACTAGCATGATTGATGCCTAACTGCTCCCCTGCCAGCCCGATTGCCCCTAACTGCCCTCCCCTCTGAATCTGGTCACTCCTAACTGCCCTCCCCTGCAGTCCTGGTCCCCCCCCAACTGCCTTCCCTTGCAGGCCTGGGCTCCCCCCAACTGCCCTTCCCTGTATGCCTGGTAACCCCTAACTGCCCTCCTCTGCAGGCTTGATTGCTCCCAACTGCTTTCCCTTGCAGGCCTGGTGCCTCCCAATTGCCTTCCCCTTTTGGCCTGATTACCCACAACTGTCCTCCCTTGCAGACCTGGTTCCTCCCAACTGCCCTTCCCTGCTGGCTATCTTTTGTCTACATGAGGGCAGGATCTTTGACCACATGGGGGCATCCATCTTGTGTGTTGGAGTGATGGTCAATTTGCATATTACTCTTTCATTAGATAGGATAGAGGCCTGGTGAATGGGTGGGGGCCAGCTTGTTTGCCCTGAAGGTTGTTCCAGATCAGGGTAGGGGTTTCCTTGGGGTGTGGGGTGGCCTGAGCAAGGGGCCTGTGATGATTTGCAGGCCAGCCATGCCCCCTGGCGACCCAAGCAGAGGCCAGGGCTGGCTGGAAGTATCTGGGATTTATTTTATCTTATATAATTGATACTTTGTAGCCTTGAGTAGAGGCCAGGTCTGGCCAGGGGAAGTAGGAAGCTTGGATTCCTACATTGCCAGGGGCAACCCAAGCCTGCTTGCTCCAGCTCTGTGGCTGCTGCCATCTTGGTTGGGTTAATTTGCATACTCACTCCTGATTGGCTGGTGGGCATGGCTTGTGGGTGTAAAGGAGATATGGTCAATTTGCATGCTTCTCTTTTATTAGTGTAGATAATAAAAGCCCAGTGACCAAATGGGGGAATAACCAAAACAACCAGTCGACCAGTCGCTGTGATAAATAATGACCACAAAGGGGCAGACACTCAACACAGGAGCTGCCCTCTGGTGGTCAGTATGCTCCCATAGTGGCAGCGCCACTTGGCTGCCGGATTGAGCTGTGCTCCCACAGCAGGCCAATCCCTGCAGGCCACGCTCCCCACCAGTGCACGAATCCATGTACGGAGCCTTTAGTATAGTATAAAAGCATCTCTGAATTGTTTCATTGCCTTCCTGGTTAGGAGATACAAAGTTGGTTCCTCCACTAACTTAAAAACAAGGTCCTTCTCCATTAGGCGTGTTGAATGCATAGTATTCCTTCTTTATTTATGTAGAGCTGTTGGGTTGACATATTAGTCTATATCAGTGGTCAGCAAACCGCGGCTCACGAACCACATGCAGCTCTTTGGCCCCTTGAGTGTGGCTCTTCCACAAAATACCTCTGCCTGGGCGAGTCTATTTTGAAGAAGTGGCATTAGAAGAAGGTTAAGTTTAAAAAATTTGGCTCTCAAAAGAAATTTCAATCGTTGTACTGTTGATATTTGGCTCTGTTGACTAATGAGTTTGCCAACCACTGGTCTATATGTATGGATACTTTGTAAACGAAAGAAAGAAAACAATTATATTTTAGGTGTACTAGTACATAGGATCCATCTTCAGAGCTATACTTTAAATTAACAAAAAGAAAACTTTTAAAAACATTAACATCTTAAATGTTTTGATTTTCTAGCAAACCATGAGATTGCATTTCTCTCCTATGTTTTCCTCAATAAAAATGAAATGGCAAAAATCTAGGCAACCTCAGCCCATAAAAGATAGCTCCAATGACCTATTTTCTAAACCTGAAACCAGGACACTTGGCTTGACAAATTCAGTGCTTACAAAACCAGGTGAATGTCTCTTTGAAATGAAGATTACCCTGAAAATTCTGTAGGCACTGGTGAATAAGGCATTTCTACTGCAGCAAAGAGACAGTGTCTCTATCAGAGAAAAGCCACATAGATAGAGAGTGTCTCAGTCATGAACTCAGCATATGGCCACACAGAATGTGAACTGCACCAGAGGTCCCTGCCAGGAGGGCCCACCATTTGCATAGATATAATTTTGCATGAAGAACGCCCCCTGGAGTTGTGCAGTGCACAATCTGCCCAACAGTCCATAGAGGCTCTATTGGCAATTCCATTGGTAGGAAGTTTGCTCCTACTGACAAGGTTGGAAGAGGAAGGCTGTTGTTCTTTTCCTAATAAAGTCAGACCTCAGATTGGATGGCATTGACAAAAATTCAACTTATTGCCCTAACTGGTTTGGTTCAGTAGATAAAGCGTCAGCCTGTGGACTGAAGGGTCCCAGGATCAATTCCAGTCAAGGGTATGTACTTTGGTTGCAGGCACATCTCCAGTAGGGGGTGTGCAGGAAGCAACTGATGGATGTTCCTCTCATCCGATGTTTCTAACTCTTTATCCCTCCCCCTTCCTCTCTGTAAAGAAAAAAAAAAATCAATAAAATTTATTTTAAAAAATTCAACTTACCTATGCTCTCCCAATCTTTCTTTTTCCAGAAGTTTTCTGTCATTGAATTTACATTCCATAAGTTCCCTAGCAATTCTTAAAAATGCAAGTCTATAAGCAACTCTGCATTTATTTTTTGAGCTTCATTGAAGGGTATGAATACATAAAAGGACATGTAGGAAGAGCTGGGAAAGCTGGTAGACGCCTGGCATGAGCTCAGAGAAGCTTGACAAGTGGTAAGTCCATGTGCACATCACCCGAGACAAGATGGACTGCCTCAGAAATCATGTGCCTGATCTTTGGATGTGTTAGGCTTGCCAAAGAGGACATCCTTGCAGGACACTAGGAAGTGAAAACTCTATTCTGGTCACTTGTTGACACAACTTTGGAAGCATTATAAAACGAGAAAATAGCGCTGTGCGAGCAGCAGAAATGCAGCTGGAAGTGAAGAGAGAACAGCGTGGTGGACCAGGAGTGACCTTCCAAGGCTCTGACTCCGACGAGCTCTGCCTTTATGGGCAATTTGGTCCCTAGAGGTCTTTGAGCCACGAAAGGATACTTGTATGAAATTGTCAGATGCCTCCAAGGGTCAGGTAGGGAAGGTAAATGAGTGAACTAGGCAGCACTGGCAACAGGGAGGTCCAGGGCGAGTCATTGAACAGCACAGCACAGAAGCATCCATATTAAAATTCAGAACAAAAAGCAGATTTATTCTCAGTTTATCCCTGGATCACCACTTTTCAGCTCTAGATCCCCAGAGTTTGAAATCTGCATGAAAGTGAGTTAGGGAGACATACATTTTGGCTTGCACAGGACAGTCCTGCTTTATACCTGTTGCCCTCCTTCACTCCCCAAAATATCCAAGGCTACATGATAAATTATATTATCACCCAAGGTAAAAGGGGAATCACCAACGACCAAACACAAATATTTCCCAAATCTGCCATTCAGGTGGAGTTAAGTAGGTTTGGTGTTGGTGTTTTATAGGTAGAAATTCATCTAAATAAGCTTCTGAAATTTTCCAACAGAAATGGTTCAATAAAAGCAGTATGTCAGGAATTTAAGAAGCACAGAAAAATATACGAGAGCCCGTCAATTTGTGAACAATGTTCATCATCACTAACAATCAAAGAGACACAATTTCAATAATAATGAGGTAATGTTTTGTCCATAAAACTAATTAAAACTTACTTAAAACTATAATACTCAGTGTCTATGATGGATGTGATCAAAGGAACACTCATATAATGCTGGTGGTTATAAGTTGGTTGATGCAAACTTATTGGAATACATTGTGATAACATGTTTTATCACATGTTGATTCGCATGTGTCTTTGTAAAGTTTGTACCCCATGACCTGTTACCAATTCATCAAATGTATTGAGCCCCTACTAACAGGCCAGGCACCACAAGATATTATGGTGAAAGAGACAAACGTTATTTGCCCCAAATGGAACTTCAATCCAGTGAAGAAACAGACATTTCAGGGGGAAACTAGAGGCTGGGGCAAAAGGAGGTTTACAGTTGTTCACATGGAAAATAATAAAATAGTTAACCGATAATAATATAAGAATAAATGGTGTGTTTTTGCATACTCACAACTGTAAACCCTTTTTTGCCCTATCCTGCATAGAACAATTTAGATGACAATTTGTAGGAGGTACCCAGACAGTGGACTCAGGATGCTGAGAGCATGTAGGTAGTGTTGTGTTGGGGGAGGCATCAGGAAGAGGATTGATCGGCTGAAGAGGAAAGGAAGGGTGTTATGGGCAGAGGGAACATCTTGCACAAAGACTTGGAGAAGGGAAGAAGCTGAGCAAATTGAATAGCTGAGAGCGCACTGCTAGGCTGGAGCTAGAGCGTAAGAGCCAAGGTGGCAAGGGGAGGGGCTGCTGTGAAGATATTTCTCCTAACAGCCACTTATGGGTTATAAAAGCAGACTGACATTTTTAGAAACCTTCCCCATGGTGGAGACGTGCAAAGGGGAGAGAAAAACAGAGCAGGACAGGAATGGAGACTGAGAGACCAATGAGGAAGCAAATAAAGTAAGTAGCCCAGGAATGAGATGAATGTGGCTTAGGAGGGGTTGGGGGGTGGGAGGGATGGACAGAGATAGAAACATTAAAGATATACTTAAGTGGTAGAATCAACAGGCCCCGGTGACTGAATAGGCAGGGGTGGTGATGGGGAGAGAGAGATCACTGATCATTTCCAGGTTGTATCATAAGCAACCTAGTGAAAAGGTGGTGCCTCTTTACTGAAAGGGGCAAAAAGGAGGGGTGGGGTTTGGTAGGGGAGCAGAAGAAGGGAAGATACGGAGACCTTTTTGGATGTTTTCTATTTGAGATGCTATGAGACCTACAAGTGGAGATGAAAAGTAAGCATCTGGATGTGTAGGTCTGCAGCTTATGAAGAGAGAGATGGGGTTGGAGAGGTAAATATGGGCCTCAGAATACATAGATGGAAGTTGAAATCTTGAGTATAATAAGTTTGTCTGGACACAAGTGTAAAGAGCAAGAAGGACAGGCCTGAGGAGTTCTGTCATTTAAAGATCTTGGAGAAGAGGAATGAGTTTGTAAGAAAGACAAGGAACAGAATGAAGGAGTGGATACTTAAGTCTTTTTAAAAAGTCTGGCCCAAGGATACAGAAAGGAAGATGGAGATTTATGCATAAAGATGCTCACTGTGGCATTTACAATAGTGAAAAATTAGCTTCAACCTAAATGTCAAAAAATGGGAAGATGTTGAAATAAATTGTGTCATTCATTCTGTGAAATAAATGCAGTCAAATGAGATGTTTTTGAAAGTTATAACATTAAATGAATAAAAGAGGGTATACAATTAAACATATAATGGGATCCACAGTTTAAAAATTAAATGGCTGTGCCTAGAAAAAGATGTTGCCAAATGTTAACGGTGCTTAACTATGGGTAGTATGATTTCAGGTGATTGGTTTTTTCCCTTTGTATCTACTTGTGTTTTTTAATTTCTATATAATAATCCCAAAATAGATGATAACATATTTATGCAACAGGGGATAAATTACACCTATTTATTTAACTTAAAATGAATGATTCTGAATTTGCGGAAGAATTCCATCAAAAGTAATTGTTGGGATGAGTGAGAATTTATTTATATAAATTCTTTGATGTAGCCTTTCATAAAACAAAATAATTTTATGGCTCTATAAGTCACTTACTAATTTAAGATTTTGAATATCAGATTTTCTTTCAAAATATAGATCGAGCCAGCACACTTCTAAAATAATGGACCAAACCAGGGGTTGGCAAACTTTTTCTGTAAAGGCCTAAAAAAAACCGTTCAGATTTGTGGGTCATACAGTCTCTTGCATAACGTGTTGTTTTTATTATTTTTTTTTTAATTTTAAGCAAATGTTTATAAATATAAAAACTCCTAACTCTCAAGCCATCCAAAAATGGGTTGCCGTCTGGATTTGGCCGCAGGCCCGTTTGCTGACCTCGGGGCTGAAGGATGAATGCATAAGAACAACACACGGCTGCTTTCTCCTTACAGCCTAACATAGCACTGGGGTTCTAGGAAGGCTAATCTTCAATTACTAAAGTCCTAGAATCAGGTCTGGACCTGTTTTCAACAGGAAGCAGAATAAATGGAAAAGTTCTAAAGAACAAACTTCTTAAAAAAGTCTTATTTAAATGGAAATTGATCTTATGCAAATATGTCAAGAAGTTGATATCTCTCACCCAAAAAGTAAAAGCTAAAAGAAAACGTATTTTTCTTATTTCTTTGATATGTATTCTATATTAATCTTAGATTTCTTCTATATTAACCTTGGATTTTTGATATTATGAGAGGAGTGTTGTTATTTACAAGAATCGATTCATGTCCTAGATGTTTTGGCTCAGTGGGGATAGAGCACTGGCCTGTGGACTGAAGGGTCCGGGGTTCGACCGGTCAGGCGCACATACCCAGGTTGCAGGCTCGATCCCCAGTAGGGGGCTTTCAGGAGGCAGCCAACCAAAGATTCTCTCTCATCATTGATGTTTCTATTTCTCTCCCATCCTCTCTGAAATCAATAATCATCATCATCATAATAATCTGTTCACTTGTTCATACCAGGAACCTGGGAGCCATCCTTGTTCCCCTGTCTCTATTTCCCCTCCACCATGCCATACCCCCTCCCCTCCCCCCACCCCCATCATCAGATGCATTTGGTGCTGTTAGTGCTCCAAGCAGATTCCTGTTTCTGCAGCTACACCCACCGCCAGCTGCTTGAGTACCGGCTACAAAATCCCACAGCATCTTCTATGGTACAAATTATTCCTCCGCCTTCATCAGGCCAAAGATAGACCATCTGATCAGTAGTATCCTATTTGGCACTTTCCCCTCCTTATCCTACTTCTCTCACTTCCTTACCTATTTATCCCTCAATAAACCCCCGCCCAAATCCCTGTCTCAGGCTCTGCTGCTAGGGAACCTGACCTAAGACACCAAACTCAGGGATTCTACTTCCGGAATATATATATATATTTTACCACTATCTCTGCTTGGAGAAGGGATGGTGAACCAGGTTACACTTGTAATTTTATTCCAGACTATAAGTACATTTCAGAATTTAGTGTATGATGTCAATAACTTTTATGAATACCAGGAAATTGTTCTTATAAAATAGGCAACCATGTTCTGATAAACAGAAATATCCATAAAGATAAATAAGAACTTGGAAAGGATTTAGCTTTCTATTGGCATTGCAATATAGAATTTTTACTGGCATTATTAATACCAGTGAGTGGAAACAGCTGCAGCTCCAATATTATCAATTTCGCTAATTATTACTGATTATATTTTTTAAATTATACCAATAACTAATAGCCTATAAGTAATTTTCTGTTATCAGACCTTCCTCTTTTGTTATACTGTAATAGATTCATTGATGTTTAATAAGATGTGAATATTTGCTAACTCTGATGAATACCTTTATTAGGATACGCATTATGTGTTCAGTTTATCTTCTCAATTATACCTACATTAAAACCTGCAAAATTAAGTTTGCAAAAGCAGGGTCTATGCAAGCAGTGGAGCTTATATGACTTGTGATCTGCTCGATTGCATTCTGATTAATGATTCACAATAACCTTCAAGCATAAACACAGACTAAATCAAAGGGTTCTGGATGGCTCTCAGGGAAATGTTGCACACAGCGCCCAGCAGTCCGAGAGCAGACCCAGCACAGGTGGGAGCTGAACCTGTGATGCCCACAAACCCCCTGCAGCGGCCAGGGAGACGGTATACAAAAGCACAGCGTTTCCCCATGGAAACAACACCCTTCCCCAGCTCCATCTAAAGTAATTCTCTCTTCACTGACAGTAGGAAATTAGACACTTGTGTACTGTCTCAATGAAATACATTTTGCTTCAGGTTACTCATAATCATCTTCAAATGGGAAATCTATAATGAAAAACAAAATAGACCATTTCTTTGGTTTAATAGTCACGGAAACTATTGTTTAGGTAGCCATCATTAGTAAATAAATTCCCCGGTAACGGAGACTAAAATGTGTTGTTTTTCCTCTCCTTTACTTCTCAGAGAATGGGTTAAAAACAAAACAAAACAAAATAAAAAAAACTCGAAACCTCTGAGGATGCTTTCATTTAATCAGATTACTCCGATACCTGTAATGAATCTACTTCCTCTGAATTTCCTTTTTCTCTCATAAGATGACTTCAGTGAAGTATAGCCACAGTCTTCAACCCAAGAATAGCTACAACTGCCCAAAGTCTTCTTTGCCCCGTGGAGGACACAGGGTATGTCTCAGGCGGGATCTGGGCACAGTGCTGGGGATGGTGGGGTTGGTGTGAGCTGACAGTGGGGCCAAGAGGCAGTACCTGGATGTGGGCAATCAGACCGAGTCACAATCGTTTGGCCACCGCCAGGACTTGGCCTTACTGTATTCCACCTCTACTCTACTTACATAATATTCTTCTTTAAGTCAACTCATTTTTAAATTAAATTCATCCATAAAGAGAAGTTTATACCACTATGTTAAATGCAATATAAATGCTATCTGCTAAAATAAAAGTGAAGTATACACATACTGCATTTCACCAATTTTAAGACACGATTTTAAAAATAATTTTAACACTTCTGAAACTGGGATATGCTTTTGAACCAATGGCATCTTGCAATTATAATTGATAACGTCTCTGCTATTCTTTGCGGTACATACAAGATGATGCTCTATATATCAATGGTATATTCTATCTTTTAAAATATAGTAAATTCTATAAAAATAAAGTAATTGAAATTTCAAAATTATAAAGTAAAAATGTCAAACTAAAAAAAATGGAGTAAATCAAATTGACTTATAAAATGTATAGCTAAAAGTAAGTTTCCTATTGAGAAGGATAAAACTTATCAAAATAGCTAGATATCCTAATTGATAGTTTTAGACAAAGAAGAGGGTTCAATGAGACAAATCTGTCAATTTTTATAACACTAAAATCTGAACTCGCATGAGGATGGACAGCTCAAAAGACATTTAATTATTTTAACTGTTAAGTGTGTATACATATTTAAAGCAACGTCCAGAAGGGACATTTCAACATCATCGCTGAATAAAACAGAAGTGCCTGTGGAACTCAGTATGGGAGTCCTTCCGGATTGGTGTGCTTCCTGCTGTCCGCTTCCAATGGGCATGGCTGAAGGTTTGTTATAGAGGGCATTGAATATTTATGATTTTTGCCTCAGCCTTGAGTCACAAGGTCCACGTAAAGCTGACTACCACAGTACTGTCTCATCCTAAGAAATATCCTCTGTGCAATCACAGTTGTTTTTTTTAAAATATATTTTATTGATGTTTTACAGAGAGGAAGGGAGAGGGATAGAAAGTTAGAAACATGGATGAGAGAGAGACATCGATCAGCCACTTCCTGCACGCCCCCTACTGGGGATGTGCCCACAACCAGCAGGATACATGCCCTTGACCAAAATCGAACCCAGGACCTTTCAGTCTGTCGGCCGAAGCTCTATCCACTGAGCCAAACTGGTTTTGGCACAATCACAGGTTTTATGTGCTCATTCCCTGCCCCCTGCTGAACATATATGAATGTAAATACAAACTGCCAAAGACATTAGTCTGGGGAGCATCTAAAGATTCCTGGGTACCACACTCTGGGAAACACTTGTCTGGATGAAGCACCAAGCAGGAAGGACTCAGCAGAGACAGGGACAATTGGGTTTCAGTTAGAGTGAGATGGATCAGGTGGGTTAAGGAGGATAGTTGGGAGGCAAGTGGAGGGTGACTCAGGCCTCTAGAGAAGGCCATTGGCAGAAAGGTGCTGCTTTAAGGAGATAGCACATTCATGTATCCATTCCTCCGTTCATTCAGTTACTCACTCATTCAAATACCTACTATGTACCAGGCACTGGGTTGGGTTCTGGGGAGAAGGAATTGAAAGAGGTCAAAGAGCTCATGGTCTAGAAAGAGAACAAAGAATTATCGGATACAGTTGGGTTTCAAAGGGTTAGGATGGGTATAGTCTAAGAGTACAGTGAAGAAAGGTACAGGAGGGAGCATTTAACAGTGCAGGGAAGGCTACCAAAAGGAAGTGATGCTTAAATTGAGTCTGAGGTATAAACAAAAGTTGCTAATGTCCCCTGAATGCAGAATGACAGGTCATTACAATCTTAGGAAACAGTATGGTCAAAAGTTTGGCCTGGTCAGTGTGCTCAGTGGTTGAGTGCCAACTTATGAACCAGGAGGTCATGATTCGATTCCCCATCAGGGCACATGCCTGGGTTTCAGGCTCATTCCCTGGGGGCTGGGGGGTGCAGGAGGCAGCTAATCAATGAATTTTCTCTCATCATTGATGTTTCTATCCCTCTCACCTTCTCCCTTCCTCTTTGAAATCAATGAAAAAATATATTTTTTAAAAAGTTTGGAAATGTGAGAAGGCATCTGTTACGTACAAATTAGCTTGGTATAGATTATCTGAGGATGGTAGGAAAGTAAGAGCTGGATGTGAAGGATACTGAACTTGAAATTGATGGAGAGACCTGAAAGATTTTAAGGCAGAAATGGCTTGAAAATTATATATATAATGTGTTGATTGATATTGAGGAAAAGTAAATTTTGTGGGTTTTTTAAAAAATATATTTATTGATTTTTTTTTTTTTTTTTACAAAGAGGAAGGGGGAGGGATAGAGAGTTAGAAGCATCAATGAAAGAGAGACATCGATCAGCCGCTTCCTGCACTCCCCCTACAGGGGATGTGCCCGAAACCAAGATACATGCCCTTGACCGGAATGGAACCTGGGACCTTTCAGTCCGCAGGCTGATGCTCTATCCACTGAGCCAAACCAGTTTTGGCAGAAAAGTAAATTTTGTAATGAAACATAATCTGAAGGTCTTAGCCAACAGTGCTAGATCATCAGCATAGAGAGATCTGCCTCATTTAAAAAATGGTTTGAAGTCCAATCAGGGGATAATGGTCTGCTGAGAGGGGGTGTAAGTGCAGGTGTTAGCACTGCATTTGTGAGGCACTGAGCCAGCCACACATCAGCTCAGTGAAATCTCCCAGGTGAGAAGAGTTTGGGAGGGAAGGAAGAGGAGGAGGAGCATGTGCTAAGCTTTGCAGTGAAAGCAGCAGAATGGCCAAACTACTAATTAATGACAATGACCAGGATGGCTGGGGGATGATGTAGGAATTTCCTTTCTCTGAAGTCCTAAAGTAATTTAGGATCAACTTTATATCTACTTAAAAAAATAACTTTCTATTATAGAAACACTCACACATTTACATAATTGAATATTACCTCCAACCTCCATGCATCCGTTATGAAACTCTGGCAAAGATCAACCCATGGCAATCTCATTTCACCTATCACCTTACTGCTCCTCCCACCTCCACTGAGTTATTTTGAAGAAAGTCCTAGACTTCATATCATTTTAAGACAACGGTCTTCATTCTCAACCCAAACCTGTGTCAGAATCATAGAATGTGATCAACCTTGTACTGTGGCTACTTAAAAACAAAAAACAAAAACAAACAAAAACAACCAACACTGAAAATCAACAAATATAAGAGCAAAGTCTACTCTCTAATAAAGAGAAATTAAAAATAAGAAAGTATGAAATGACGATCAGTTATTTGGAGAAAGGGGCAACATGGAATAATTTATAAACAACACGAATCTGGTAAACAAGGTTACTAACAAAATCCTACGACATGAATTAAACTAATGAGGTTAAATATATGATCAAGAGGCAGGAAAATTTAATTAAAAATGTGTAAACTAAAGCACCAAAGAAATAAGCTATGAAATAAGTATCAGACCGGAAAGAAAAACCTGAAAGCAGAAAGGAACCTGGGCTGATGATGAGATGGGGAAGCAAATTAAGTCTAAATTATAATACAGTCCAGCCCATTTAAAAGAGATCCCAATTAAATTGCTTCACTCGGTAATTACTTCCTGAGCACCTGCCCTGTGCAGGGTACCGTTCTGGTCTCTGGAATGTCATGTGCCTTCAGCAAACCACCTTCTCTGCGTGGGGAAGAGGCAGCAAGGACCTGGGGGCAAGTAGCTGCGTCTACCTGCCTCTGCCTGAACTTCTTCCAGGTTCTTTATTAAACACCTGGCTCCTTGAGAAATGGAGGCAACTGGAAGGGGTTCAAAGAAGTGGAACAGAAAATAATTAGAGGAAGAGATTGATTTTAACAGAAAGATCAAAGGAACCAAATACAGGGAGCTCGGCTAAGCAAAGTCTCAGGGAAAAAATGAGCTATTTGAAGCATGTAAAGAGTGAAGCAAATAAATATTGAGCTGGTGCAGAGAGCATAATGGGGCGCCTTAGGACGGAGAGCATCACAGGGAATGGCAGGTGGCAGTGGGCTGAGGTGCACCCGGCTCGGCTCTGCACAGCAGCCCCACTGACCACATTCGGATGCTTCACAGGCCCGAGCAATGGCTGCCTTGAGGTAGAGCCCTAGCATCCGGGGAGGAGGCATTGTTTTTAACTTTTCGACTTTCGACAAGAAGGTAAAGAAAATCAGTCCTGCCCAGTCCTGCCCTGACAAGTAGGAGGGGTGGGGCGTGAGGGGGTGAAAATTATTTTCTCTCAAATATAAATCACAGATAAGTTCCAATGCTCTTCACTCACACAATTTTCCATTCAGCAAAAATTTTACCAGTGAAGGCAAAGAGATAAAGAGAAGGGTAGAAGAGAGAGAGAGAGAGAGAGAGAGAGAGAGAGAGAGAGAGAGAGAGAGATCTTTACTGGTTCTATGGTTTATGTTTTAATTTTTCACTTAGGGTCTTATTGGCAGCTTTTTCAGTTCTTTAAAAAATATATATATTTTATTGATTTTTTACAGAGAGGAAAGGAGAGGGATAGAGAGTTGGAAACATCCATGAGAGAGATGGACCAGCCGCCTCCTGCACGCCCCCTACTGGGGATGTGCCCTTGACCGGACTCAAACCTGGGACCTTTCAGTCCGCAGGCCGACACTCCATCCACTGAGCCAAACCGGTTACGGCCGCTTTTTCAGTTCTTGATCAGTTTCTTTCAGACCATGGGTCTTTATTTTTTTTGAGGAAGTAACATTTATCTTTTTATTTTAAAGTCTATCAGACATACAAAGCAGGGTGTAAAAACGTATATATGAACAGCGTAAAGAATAATGATAAAATGAACACCAGCATCTCCTGACTTTCATTTTAGGTCAGAATATTCTGGTACCTTGGACTCCTTCTGCATGTACCATTTCTCTCTCTACCTCTCTCTTCCAGCCCCAAAACATGACCCTAAAATTCAGCCTAACCCCTAGCCTTTCCTTATAGCTTCACTATAAAGTATTGTCAAAAGCTGCTCCATGGCACTGCTGCCTCAGTTTGCCTTTCGTTTGGCCCAGAGACCTGCGGGGAGGCTGAAACTGCCACCAGTGCCTCACGCAAGTGCATGCCCTGACCACAACCTGCAGAAGCAAACCTGAGCTCCGAAATGACTTCTTCACCAGCTCTAGCAAAAAGCAGCCCACCCCCGTCCCACCCCCTCTCGCAGAGCCTTCCCCTTGGTGCCCAGCTCTTTATGGCTAGAATAAGGTTTTTCTCTGTCATGGCGCCTACAGTTATATGATGCTGCCATGGGAGGTCTCTTGCCCGGCTTCCAGGACAGCATGACAAGGGCCAGAGGGACTTTTCTCACAGTGGACAAAACGGTAAAAACAACGGAGTTCATGACGTTGGCCTCTCAAGTTGCAAACAGGGCTTGACAAGTGGGTGGAAGAACCACGCCCAGCACACCACCGCGAGGAAGCTGGAGGTGTGTGTCACCGTCTGCCTTGCAGACCATATTTGGGAAGAAATGCTCATTCAGTCTCCCTCAGGGAGGCCACCGGTGATGCACACTTTGGGGGCCGTGTCTCTGGGTCTCAGCCCTGAGCTGGCTCCCGGGACAGCCTCCTCTCAGCAGAGGGTCTGCTGCAAGGAAGAGGCATAATCAACTCTGCTTCCCTTTTCCTTGTGACCCTTCCTGAGCTGACATCACTCATGCCTGGTCCTTCCTGATTGGACCAAAGCTCATCAGACATTTGGCTGCTGCCCAAACGTTTTGATGCTGTATCCTATCTCAGTCCCTCAAACTCAAACTCCCGGAAGTGGGCCAGGATCGAATTTGTCCTCCCCTGACCCCCCTCTGCTGTGAGCCCCACTCCTTCCCTTCTGCTCAGCATCACACCAGCAAGGCTCAACCACTTTTGGTAACTTGGTGAGACAGGTTCGGGGTTCATCCCACGTGGCCTACCCCAGGCTCCTTAGTAGGTTTCACTATGAGGCCACGTGGTTATGAATTTTATTTTATTTTATTTATTAATATATTTTATTGATTTTCCACAGAGAGGAAGGGAGAGGGATAGAGAGCTAGAAACATGGATCAGCTGCCCTTGACCAGAATCGAACCTGGGACCTTTCAGTCCACAAGTTGATGCTCTATCCATTGAGCCAAACCTTGGCTAAATTTTAAAGAAGCTAAAGGATCAAGGCTTAAGAAGACTATAGGTGGTCGGTTTTAAACTTTCTGATTTGAGTTTTTGTTTTTATGTTCTATTCCCTGGAAACAGCTTAAAAGGGCATGAAGTCATGGAGTAAGGGATCTGGAAATTTCTACTCAGCAATTTTATACAAGCTCTTTACAAATATAAGACATTACATAAAGGCTAGGTAAACCTAGCATTTCTACGATCCTGTGAAACTGGTGTGTCTCAGTGGAGACATATTGTAGTAGGAACTGTGATATCTGAAAATTATTGCTACAATATCTAAAATTCCTCTCTCTCTCTCTAATTCCTACAAGTCTAGGATCTTATGGGCATCATACACTGAGTGGCCAGATTATTATGATCTCTGAATATATAATAATCTGGCCACTCAATGTCTATCCTATATAATAAAAGGCTAATATGCAAATAGTCCCCTCGACCAGGAATTCGAGCAGCAGGCAGGCCAGCCAACCGCCCATGTCCTCTCCCCCTGGCCAGGTTGGCCAGACCCTACCCATGCACGAATTCATGCACTGGGCCTCTACTATATATATTTATACACTGAGTGGCCAGATTAGTATGCATTCAGAGATCACAATAATCTGGCCACTCAGTGTATGTGCCTTTTAGCAAAAGCTGGCTCTTGAGCTGTGAATTGCTTGTTTCATTCCTCTCTATTTTTCTATCTCCCTACTACATTCATTCAACAACAAACATTTATGGAACATCTCATAAATGTCAGGTGTCATGGTAAGCACTGGAGAGTCAATGATAAAACTGGCCTTAGCACTTCCTTTCTGGGGAGCTTAGGAGCTGGTAGAGGGAGAGAGAGATGCAAAGAAAGAAACACAGCAGCATTCTAGGTGCGATGGGAGTGTTTTTGGGAGTCAGTGGGGATGGAATGAGGAAGGTATTAACTCAGAGAAGGAGAGAGAATAGGAGCTGGTTGAGGGGGATGGTTTAGTTTCTGAGTGGCTTTAGGGGATGGGGGCAGTGAAGATCTTGAACTGAATTTTGAATTACAGCCTCAAAGCGTATATCAGAGTCTGAGAGAACTTTTAATCAACTTTATTTCTGAAGCCCGAGAAATACACCTTGTCCAAATCTGCATGACTAGCTGATAGGGCTTTTTCATTCTAATGCAGTGGTTCTCAACCTGTGGGTCACGACCCATTTGGGGGTCGAATGACCCTTTGACAGGGGTCGCCTAAGACCATCGGAAAACACAGGTATTTACATTAAAATTCTTAACAGTAGCAAAATTACAGTTATGAAGTAGCAACGAAAATAATTTTATGAGTGGGGGTCACCACGACATGAGGAATGGTATGACAGGGCCTCGGCATTAGGAAGGTTGAGAACCACTGTTCTAACGCATGCTTTTGGTTTCCTCCTTTGCCAGTGCAGCGAGAAGTGGCCGGGCTTGCAGGACCACACCTGGACCCCGAGATGAAGGCTGAGCTTCCTCTTCCTTGTTTTTTTTTTTACAGTTAAGGGGGACCACTTGCTTTTTTTCATGCCTGGGATGAATGTAGATTGGGTGACGGGTTTTAAAATTTTAATTTGATTTTCTTGGGATGGTCCCATCTACTTTCTGTTTCTCTTCATCAGTTTCACTCAGAAAATGGAAGGCAGGGTGTGGGTTGGGATGTGACTCCATCAGCTCTAGTTGAAGGTGTGGCCTGCCGTTCTGCCTCACCCGTATCCCATCCTCAGGATTCCACACGTGTCTGACCCACTCTGCTCTCAGTATACACGATCAAGGTGGGAAGACCGGCTGCCCGAACTCCACAGCCAGAGGAACCATGTCCCAGCACAGGGATGGCCCGAAGCCAGCTGCCTCCTCTCGCTTCTTCTCCTGCTCCTCCCTCCCCCTTCAGCTTAGTCTTGGGGCCCAGGATGCTCCTTCCCACACATCTGTGGGAAGTGGCTCCTTCCGCAGGTGAACTCTGAGCGGTGCCTGGGGCCACCTGTCATGGAGATACAGTAAGAAGGGATGGTTGTAAAGAGAGAGAAGACATCATCGGTGTGAGGATTCTCTAACATCTGGGGAACTGAATTGCTTTTGTGGGAGAGGAGCTGATGCACCTGAAAACGATTTGCAAGGCTTTAATGCTCAAGTAAAATTAGTCCTGAAATGCCTGCAATCTCTTCAAGAGATTTCGATGTTCGCTTAATGCTCCTCTCTCAGCAGAATAAATGTGGACTTGGTCCCTGCTAGTCATGTGACGAGGCCCTGGTTTTGTAAAATGAAACATGTAGGCTAACTCCTATTGACCCTTCCGAGAGAGAAATCACATATTATTATGCAGGAAGCGCAGGTAATTTTATCTCTTTTAATACAAGCCCAAATCAAATAGATTACCTTCCTGAGCTATGAACAACTTGAAATGCACACAGATCCGCAAGGTTAAAGAGCAAGAGGCTAAGGGCTTGCATTCCAAAGAGCCAAGTTTTCTGTAATTCGCTGCTGGAAAGATTCTCTCTAAAGAATATAGAAGAAAATCAGCGGATTCTGAAACTGAAAATTTTCTTAAGAAAAAAAAAAGATAACATGGGGTGTCGTGGGAATCAAAATTGTATATTTATCTAGCAGTCTTCTTTTGGAAGACAGAAATACTTCTTAAAACCTGCACCATCACTGCCCCTGCCCTGGCCACCATCATCTCTACTCTGGACTACTGACACCGCTGCCTGCTGAATTTCCCTGCCTTTACCCTGTTCCTTTACAATTCCTTCTCCACTCAGCAGCCAGTCATCTCTTAAAGCCGCCAACTCTCCAACAGCTGCCCACTTTTGGGATGAAATTCCAACTTCTTACCCTGCCCCTGGAGGCTCTAAGGATTCCTCAAGAAACACTACAGGGCATCCAATCACCACCTGCACAGCTTCAAATACCTTCTAGGCAGGTTATATCACGCCCAGCTGAAAACTCCTACTGGCCTACCTGATCTGGACCCTGCCTGCCTTCAACCTCTGGATCTTTGCACAGGCTGTTTTTTCTGCCTTAACTTCTGAAATCCCAGACTATTCCTGTTTGGCTCTTTTCCACATGCAAGTCTGACCTTAAATGTAGCCTCCTCAGAAAGAAGGCCTTCTCTGACCACTCCATCCAAAATAGCAACACACACACACACACACACACACACACACACACACAGCACGTTCGCATACACACAGAGTCACTCTACGTACATTTATCTTCTTTATCTGCTCACTTATTTATTGTCTGCCTTTCCTCCCTAGAATGTAAGTTCCATGAGAGCAGTCTGTTTTGTTTGCTACCATATCTCCAGTGCCTAGGGATACATTTTAAAAGTATTTGCTGCCGGAACCAGTTTGGCTCAGTGGATAGAGCGTCGGCCTGCGGACTGGAAGGTCCCAGGTTTGATTCCAATCAAAGGCATGTATCTTGGTTGCGGGCACATCGCCAGTAGGGGGTGTGCAGGAGGCAACTGATCGATGTCTCTCTCTCATCGATGTTTCTAACTCTCTATTTCTCTCCCTTTCTCTCTGTAAAAATTCAATACAATAAATATAAAAAAAGTATTTGCTGATTAAGTGATAGATGCCATAAAGTTATGTCATCTAATCTCATACATAACAAATGTTTGGAAGAAGCAGAAAAGCATTATCCAACTCATTTTTCAGATAAAATAAGGAGACGCTAAAAGTAACAAATCCCACCCTCAGTGTTAAAAGTGGAGGGAGGAAGAAAACTGGAGATGTCACTACCTCCTGATTAAGTCACAGTGGTTATTTCAGTATAAGGCGACCCATTAGATAGGTCACACGGAAAGACACATCACATGCAAAGTCTAATTAATATAATCCTCTTGACCCCACCATTTTAAGGCTAAATGTCCTTGGTGGTCACTACTATTTATATACCAATTGCATTTTATTTTTACTTCACAGATTATGATACTTCCTCAAATCTACACTCAAAAGCTTTGGTTCACCCTTCACAGAAGGGAGAGGAAAAGTAAATACATTTTATTGTTCCCCATGGAACACATTTGAATACCCATTTCTCATCTGATTCTGGTAGTGAACAAAACTTGATCCATGAGTAGGGCATATTGTGGGGCCAGCAAATACCTGGCACCCATGATGCCATTCTGCACTCCTACACAGTCAGCGGGTACAGCCACCAATTCCAGACCTTCCTCCCACACATTCCACCGGGGACTCCTCCACCCACAGCTCCAGGCAGCTGCTACCAGTACCTCAGAGTTAAACATCTGTTTGCCAGCCCTGGATGAGTGGAAAGAGCAAATCTTTCCATATCAATCTGAACTGGAATCCCATATCTGTTCCTCGTCACTTGTGAGATCTCAGCTACTCACCCTCTTTCTGTTAGCTTCATGACACTAAGCTTACAGGGTTGATGGGGAACGTTACAGGTACTGTATGTAAAGTGTTTAGCATATTGCCTGTTACAATTAGAATTCAGTGAACGTTGAACATATAACTGTGGTGAGAAGAAGGCTCTATTTCACCCCTAAGAATGGAAGCAGTGTTATCTGGGATGGTGGGATGAGGTGAGTGAGATTGAATGTTGAACTAGAGGAGTGATTCTCAAAGTGTGGTCCCTGGACCACCTGTGAACTTTTTACAAATGGCAAATATTCAGGCCCCAGCCCAGACCTACAGATCAGAAACTCTGGGGATGGGTCCCAGCATTGTATTAATAAGTGTACCAGGTAATTCTGAGGCAAGCTCTCTCTAGTTTGGGAATTACTGCAATAGAGAGTGGATGGGGGGAGGGAAATGGATGTGATGAAGTCAGAGGAGAAGAATGTCTTCTCACCTGGGGACTAACCAGAGAGGAAAGAAACAAGGAGTGTCCTTCAGAGAGGCTGTGGCCATCTCAGCACGCCCCACTCCAGTGGCCACTTCCCACAGGCCGTATAGCAATTTGTCACAACGTGAAGGACAGACCCAGAGCACACTAAGAGGAAGTGGGTTTGTATTACAAAGTTGGCTGAAGGGATGACTTCCCAAATGCAGCCCCAGTGCAGGAAGATAATAGACTGAACTTGAGCGGCTCTTTCCCTGAGCAGAGAGAGGTAGATGGCCACTGTTCATGACTGTTTCAAATGCCATTTTGACTGAAGGCAAGAGTCTGGTCTAGACATTTCCTCAAGCTTCCTCAGCTTGGCGATTTCATGAATGAATCACCTGGAGGTGATTGAATGAATGAATCACGGGGGCAGGGCATCAAGATGCAACCACACCAGGATGTCTCTACTCTGTCGGTTCAATCTAGATTACTTGTTTTCTCCACTCCCAGTCTTTCTGCCAGTGAACAGGACACAGAGGTACTTCCCATGTGGTCAATGGTCAAAACTATTTTTAATGAACACAATCATTCCAAAGCCCCATGTAACACAGCAGAAGTTAACCCTGTTTCTGAAGTTAACCCCTGCAGTGAGATCTATGATAGACTCAGCACCTACTTCTCTTTGGTTCCACCTAATGAGAAACTTAAGTTTTCATTAAAAATATAATTTGCACATCCTTAGATACGTATTCATACTTGCAGAATGTTCTAAAGGGTGCAGAGAAGGCCTAAGGTTAGCATCTTCTTATTAAAGTACAAGGATCCAACAAAATTATTGAGCACCTACCCCATCTTTCCCACACTAGGTGCAAAGCTTTTATTATCATTCCCACAAGGCCCAGACCCTGCAACTGAGGCTCAAAAACATGAACTAGTCCAGAGTCCATAGCCACTCTAAGTGGCCAAATGTGACTTAAAAAATAATTTTTTAAATTGAATTTATTGGGGGTGACATCCTAATATATAAAAACCCTGGGTCATAAAGACCAGTAAGGACTGAGGCTCTACCAACTGACTGCTGAGGGGGCTGTGAATCAGGGCCAGAGAGAGGTCTGAAGAGAGAAGCAGGGACTGATCTGTTGCCTCTGTGGCAGCTTTTGATCAGCATTTTCCTCTCTCTTTCTCTCTCAGTCTGGCCAGCAGCCATGCCTCCATTTCTCTTCAGGACTCCACCAAGGCTGCTGATCAGCCCTGCCTTTCTGATCAGGTCCCATTAATAGGCTCAGAGATGCTGACTGGCATCAGAACTGACCAATCAGAACAAATGTGGGTGCTGTGAAGAACCAATGGCTGCCTAGGAGGCAGAGCTTTAGACATCAATTGGCATAGGAACCAACCAATCAAAACCAAACCTGGATGCTGTGGGGAACCAATAGCTGCCTAGGAGGCAGAGCTTTTGATGCTGATTATTATAGAAACTGAGGAATCAGGACCAAATCTGGGTGCTGCCTAGGAGGTGAGCTTTTGACCCTGACTGGCATAGAAACAACCAATCAGAACCAAACTGGTCAGCAGAGGAGGGCAGTTGGCAGTGAGATCAGGCTAGCAGGAAAGGGCAGTTGGGGCCAAAAGGGGAAGGCAGTTAGGGGGTGATCAAACTGGTAGGCAGAGGCAGTTAGGAGTAATGAGACAGGCAAGCAGGTGAGCAGTTAGGAGCCAGTGGTCCCAGATTGCAAGAGGGATGTCTGACTGCCAGTCAGACATCTCCCAAGGAAAGAGGGTGCAGGCTAGGCTGAGGGAAACCCGCTTCCATGCATACATTTCATGCACCTGACCTTTAGTTGGCTAATAAAATTGCATAGGTTTCAAGTGTAAAATTCTATGATACATCATCTGTATATTGCATTTTGCGCTCACCATCCAAAGCCAAGTGTAGGTTCTACACACCAGTCTCCAGAGAGGTGGGGTAATCCATGACTGTAAGATTGGCTATGGGGGTGACTTGCCCTTCCTTTCATTAAAAGCGACAGCTCTCAACCCTCAGCTGGTGTATGTGCTGTGATTTGTGCTTCTGATGAAATGTTTCTGCTGCTGAAATTTATCACCAACTTTGTAAGCTGGTGGAGAGAATGTGTTCAGTTTAAAAGCAGGTCATACACAATATAGCAAAACTGCTCTTAGAATGACCTTAAGTAAACAATGAAAACTTGAACATAACGCTAGTCGTGTGCTTAAACACAGCTGTGTCAGGAGACTTTACAGAAAAGTAACGATTGCATATTATTGAGACACTTGCAAGAGGTGCCTTATAATAACCAAGCGCCATTTTTAAAGTCAATTTTTGGATAGACCATGTCTATTAAAATTCTAAGATGGTTTACTATTGTTCTTCAGGCGACCGAAGTATTTTTAAAACAAAAGGAAATGGCCACCTGCTCTCCATGTCACTGAACACAAAATAAGTGGAAGTGGGTTTGGTTTAAGAAGGACTTCCAAACAATGAGCCCGGTTCACAATTAGGAGTGGAGTTTCCTAGGGTGATGGGCATCCCTTTTCTTGCCTTTTTTTAGATTTTAGATTTAGTTAGAGCTCTTTGCACACGCTTATAGAATATTTCATTTACTCTAATGGATGGCAGGACAGATCCTGGCCTAAACACACCTTCTTTACCTATTTAGCAGGAGGATAACATTAAACATGGAAGCTTTTCACTTGTGGCACTGGACGATGATCACGCAGGGCACCCTTTAAAGCACAATTAAGGATCCATCTAGCCTTGGATGGGCATCCTTTAAAAAAATATATACAGTATATTGGTTTCAGAGAGGAAAGGAGAGGGAGGGAGGGAAGGAGGGAGGGATGGGGAGAGAGAGAGAGAGAGAAAAAGAGAGAGAGAGAGAGAGAGAAACATGAATGATAAGAGAGAACCAACAATCTGCTGTCTCCTGTACACCCCCTACTGGGGATAAAATCCACAATCTGAGCATGTGCTCTGACCAGGAATGGAACACAGGATCCTTCAGTCCACAGGCTGACACTCTAGCCACTGAGCCAAATTGGCTAGGGTGAGAACATGGCATAAACATATTTTCTTTACTTATTTAGCAGGAGGATAACATTTTTTTTTTTGAAGGAGAGTGACAAGAGGGGTGAACTGTGGTTCTAAATTTGTGCTACTGCAGTTAGTCTTGTTCTCAAAACTCATCCCCACTTCCCCGCCGCCTCCCTCAAGGAATGGCCTAGTCTCCTAAGTCACAGAGAAAGAAAGAAAGAAAAAATAACATTTATGGAGGCTATACTGGGCTGCAGGTTCCTTTAATTCTAATGACAGTGTTAAGTATATTCTTTTGTTACAGATGAGGAAACCGAGGTGTAACTTGCCTAAGGCTATGAAATAAATGAAGAGACTGTAAGTGTAACCCCATCTTCCCAGTTACAGGTTCAATTAAAAAGTGCCCTTTCCCTCCTCTCCCCCCTCCACCCCACCCCAAGGAACTGTCCCTCCCAAGAAGGCACAATTTTAATGCTGAGGGAACGGAGGCACAGATGAATTAAATAGGTTGTGGGACGTTGTACAGCCAAATGCTCCTGAGGGCCAGGTCAGTGTGAGAAATGTTCAGGCGGCTACCTCTTTTTTCTCTTTAAATTCCTCGATTTAGCTTACAAAAGACCACAGCATGTTACTTTCCGAGATTTTCCAGCTTCGGGGATGGGATTTTGTTTTTCTCGGCAGCCTTCCTCTTTGAAGGCAGTGTATTTGACACTGATTTCTGGATTTAGCTTGATAGAAAACGAAGCCAAGTTCTACCCACGCACTCTACCGTCTTCCGGACTATGAATGTGTTAAGTTATCTTTCTTTCTTGCTCAGGACATCAGCGTCTCTGAGTGAGGACGGACAAGAGGAGTCCTTAGTGATTTTTGGAGTCAAGAACAGATCTCTCTATTCAGTGAGCAACACCCAGCACTTGGGCCACCGGCCGCTGGAAATGAGGGGAGAGGGACCCTGGCCCTCACAAACCCCTGTTCCTAAAACAAAAACCCTTTTTCATGAGCCTCCCGTCTTCAGAAAACAAGTGGGTAGAGCACTTGTTCGTTAATAATCAAAAGAACTCGCCAGTGACTACTCAGAAGAATGAGCAGGCATGGAGTATGTAAGGAATTTTAATCCCGCCTCTGTGTTCATTCCCCCGCATGACAGCTGGAGAGAAACCACTGGCTCCTGGAGGACGCGTGGCCCAGACTCACCCAGGAGGAAGGAAGATGACCCCATGCCCTATAATTTGGCATCTCTCAAGTCTATAAATTCCTGGGCGGATTTCTCTTTGGCTGTAGCGGATGGATGGGTTCCGTTCAAGGGCTGTGGATGCGTTGTGACATGACCAGTAAATGTTTCCCCTCCTAGAGGATGCCCACCTCTTGTTAACTATCCTACCAATAAAACGCTAACCCTAACGGCGTTGGTCTCAGCCTGTCATAGACAGACACTTCTGCTAGCACGTCTTCAACGGTTACCAAGTTCTATTCGTTAATTCCAAATGAATATCTGTGGAGGCTCCAGGCCATGGGAGCAAAGAAATCAGGAAACTGAATTTGTAAGTGACAGAGCAATCATCGGCTTTAAATGAGATTTCTCCCAGCCCTTTCTTGTTAATGACACAGAATTTCCTCCAGCTTCGAGAGCTCTCTTCTCTGCAGGTGGTCCTGCGGGGATACCAGGGATGCAGTTCTACCACACCAGTCTCATTCATTTATTTCGTCTCCTACTGCAATACTCCCCACACGGGCACCCCGCCCCCACCAGCCTGTGCAAACCAGCCAGGCTGCAGGGAGGGCGAAGGCTGCAGCTTTCCCTGCCCACAGCCGCCAGCCGCAAACATTCACGCTTACTTTCTCGGCTGCAGTCAGCCCTGTAGCGCCAGCTCCTGCAAAGCCTTCAGCACTTTGCAGACACAGTTATTTCCTCCCGGCGCCGGCTCTGCTTGGTTTGAACTGGCATTTGACCAGGTTCTAGAGCTCAGGAGTCCAAACTAACCCCTGCAGGGTCTTAACCTGGAATCTGCTCCTGGCCCCCTGCTGAGTCCGTCTGCCCTGCCCTGCCCTGCCCTGCCCTGTCCTGGAATGACCCAGGGCCTCTGCAACCTTGCTGCCTTCTCCCCACTGGATGTTAGAAGCATCTTCACTGGCTGCGTTGCCGCACATTTCCTTCTAGTAACCTTGTTTTTTCCTTCAACTCAAACTTCTCCAAACAACACCCAATCTCCTGACCCTGACCTTCTCTAGCCCTCTATAACAGCAACGCCAACAAGACCAGAGGGATTGGAGAGGACAAATTGGGGACTCACCTGCACAGCTGCAAGGATCAGACATAGGATGGGGCTGCCCACAAACTTCCCAGGGACCTTCTGCAGCCAAGTCTCTCTTGGCCTTAAAGCGACAGGGCGCTTTTCACCATATAAGGAAGGCAGTTTCACTTGCCTGCTTTTGAAACCTGTTTGGGCAAACCAGCTCCTTCTCTTGATATTGCCGAGGCTTTTAAGCCTTCTCGGGGAATCCGGAGGCTGTCAGTGCCAGAGGATCTGTACGTAGCAGACAGTTTAGTAACTGCTGGATAAGGCATAAGAATGGTGTTTTGCAGGCTCATCTCAAAGGCCAGAAAACCCTCACGAGGGGGCTTGTCCCTCCAGAAAAGGTTTAGGGTGAGTGGGAAGCCTTCCTCAATTCCATGAAAGGGCTTCTGTTTCTGTTTCAGGTTCGGCTTCCTGAAAACCAGTGATCCTGCTCATCTCCTAGAGCAGTGGTTCTCAACCTGTGGGTCGCGACCCCTTTGGGGGTCGAATGACACTTTCACAGGGGTCGCCTAAGACCATCGGAAAACACAGGTATTTACATTATAATTCATAACAATAGCAAAATTACAGTTATGAAGTATGGTTGGGGGTCACCGCAACATGAGGAACTGTATTAAAGGGTCGCGGCATTAGAAAGGTTGAGAACCACTGGCCTAGAGGAAAAGGCAGTTGAACGGCCTCCTCCTGACAGCGAGACAAAGGAGAGAAGACTGGAGAGGGGTGAAGCTTGTGGCGTGAGATCCGGGTTTTTAAGACGTATCAGCAGCGCCCCTCGAAAGCCAGCGACAGGGAGATGACTGTTATTGCAGCAGGCAGCGGCCCTTCCTGAGCAGATAAGCAGACACGGTTCCCCACCAAGGCCACTTCCACTCCCAAGTGCACCTTATGGGCTCCCTCCCTGGGCGGAAGCCACAGCTGAAGTTGGAAGAGGGCTTTTATCTTCCAAGAGGCAGGGACGAGAGTGTGTTTTAGCAAGAGCCACTGTTTTTTTCTGCTAATGACATTCCTATGCAAGTCTGGTCTGTTGGTTTGGGTGGATTAGAAGCAATTATAAAATGTTAGATTCTAAGAACAAAGTCAAGCTTTAATGTAGTTATCACTTGGGCGGTCACACCTTTTTTTCTTTATTGCCAACTGGATATTGTCTCTTTATTACCTAGCTACTATGCCTAATAATACTAGGTTTCTGAACCATCGATTTGGGATCGAATGGGCACCTCATTATAGAGTCTCATACTACTTCCACATCTGACTTTCTTGCATAGATCTTGAGTCTTTAAGGACAAAGACCACTTCCTATTTTTCCACAGTCTGCATAACACCCGGCATGGCACAAGCATATAGTGGACTGGAATAAATAAATTGAATAGAACCCAGGTTTTTTTGTATGATGTCTACAGAATTTGCATAATGGGGTTTTACTAAATTATTGTTATTATCAAATACATTCATGATTTCTTTAGGAGGTAGTCATTGTGATAAACTCTTTGACCCAGCAATCTGATTCCTAAGATTTTAATGTTAGGAAATAATTAAGCAGAAGCAAAATCTATATATACATAAAAGTCTAAGCGACCAGGATGACCCTTCCATCAGAATGACTGGAACAGCTGGTTGCTATGACACATACTGACCACCATATCCAGCTCTTAACTTTCCCTCTACCCTTAACTCATCCATAGGTGTATGATTTTTGTCTAGTCTCTCCATGAGCCCTCCTCACACCTTTTCCCCTGAGAATTGTCAGTCCACTCACTTCCTATGCCTCTGATTCTATTATATTCACCAGTTTATTCTGTTCATCATATTTTTAATTTACTTGATTTGTAGATTCACTTGTTGATAGTTATGTATTTGTTGTTCATACTTTTTATCTTTACCTTTTTCTCCTTATTCCTCTTCTTAAAGAGCACCTTTCAGCACTTCATATAATACTGGTTTGGTATTGATGAACTCCTTTAGTTTTTTACCTGTGAAGTTCTTTATCTGACCTTCAATTCTGAATGACAGCTTTGCTGGGTAGAGTAATCTTGGTTGTAGGTTCTTGCTATTCATCACTTTGAATATTTCTTGCCACTCCCTTCTGGCCTGCATAGTTTCTGTTGAGAAATTAGCTGACAGTTGTATGGGTGCTCCCTTGTAGGTAATGAACTGTTTTTCTCTTGTTGCTTTTAATATTCTCTCTTTGTCTTTTGCTCTTGGTATTTTAATTATGATGTATCTTGGTGTGGTCCTCTTTGTATTTCTTTTGTTTGGGGTTCTATGCACTTCTTGAATTTGTAAGTCTATTTCTTTCACCAGGTGGGGAAAGTTTTTAGTCATTATTTCTTGCTCTCTCTCTTCTTCTGGCACCCCCATAATTCTGATGTTGGTACGCTTGAAGCTGTCCCAGAGGCTCCTTACATTATCTTCACATTTTTGGGTTCTTTTTTCTTTTTCTTTCCAGTTGAGCGTTTTCTGCTTCTTTGTAGTTCATATCTTTGACTTGATTCTTGCATTCATCTAGTCTGCTCTTAGGTCTCTGTATAATATTTTTTATTTCAGTCAGTATATGTTTAATTTCTAGTTGGTTCAAATGTGAGAAGCATTGACTCCATAAAAGAACCTGTAGGGTTGAGTCTATGGGAGTTGAGCAGGGGTATTGAGGACACTGTGGACATAGGTTCATTCCTGGGGCCACCAATGGCACATCAGACATACACAGACATGAAAATATGCTTATGATATAAATAAAGTTAACTGAGAAAAGTAGAATATGAAATGTGTATGACTGAAATTAGGTAATAATAAGAAATGAAAGGCAACATGCAAAACTGAAAATAGTTGTATAATAATGCTGCACTATGATATGATTTCTCTAATATTATCTTAAACATTATTTACTGTTTTTATTTAGAAACTAGAGGTCTAGTGTACGAAATTCATGCACAGGGGCATGTGTCTTTCAACGCAGCATGCATCCTCTCCAATCTGAGACCCCTCAAGGCATATCTGGCTGCCTGTTTAGGCCTGATCCTCTCATAATCCAGGACTGCTGGCTCCCAACTGCTTGCCTGCCTGCCTTCCTGATTGCCTCAAACCATTTCTGCCTGCCAGCCTGATCACCCCCTAATCACTCCCCTCCCACCCTGATTGATGCCTAACTGTCAGGCTGATTGGCCCTAACTGTCCTCCCCTGCAGGCCTAATCACCCCTAACTGCCCTCCCCTGCAGGCCTGGTCACCCCTAACTGCCCTCCCTTACAGGCCTAGTTCTCCCTAACTGCTCTCCCCTACAGGCCTGGGTCCCTCCCAACTGCCCTTCCCTGCAGGCCCGGTTGCCCTCAACTTCCCTCCTCTGCTGGCCTGGTCATCCAGAACTGCCCCCACCCCCTGCAGGCTTGATCACCCTCAACTACCATCTCTTGCAGGCCTGGTTCCTTCCAACTATCCTCCCCTGCTGGCCTGATCACCCACAACTGTCTTTCTTTGTAGACCTGGTCCTTCCCAACTACCCTCCCCCTGTGGTGGCACTCTTGTGTGGCCCTCTTATGTCCACATGGGGGCAGCCATCTTTGATCACATGGGGATAGCCATCTTGTGTGTTGGAGTGATGGTCAATTTGCATGTTACTCTTTTATTAGATAGAATAGAG
This sequence comes from Lasiurus borealis, assembly GCA_004026805.1. Classification (NCBI taxonomy): domain Eukaryota; kingdom Metazoa; phylum Chordata; class Mammalia; order Chiroptera; family Vespertilionidae; genus Lasiurus; species Lasiurus borealis. Next base: position 20,905 of record PVJN01009174.1, on the reverse strand, counting down.
TCCTGGTGAATGGGTGGGGGCTAGCTTGCCCTGAAGGTTGTCCTGGATCAGGGTGGGAGTTCCTTTGGAGCGTGGGGTGGCCTGGATGAGGGGCCTGTGGTGGTTTGCAGGCTGGCCACGCCCCCCGGCGACCCAAGCAGAGGCCCTGGTATCTGAGATTTATTTATCTTCTACAATTTAAACTTTGTAGCCTTAAGAGGAGCCAAGACTCCTCTTGCTCCCTGGCCGCAGCCATTTTGTTGGGATTTATTTATTTTCTAATTGAAACTTTGTAGCTTAAGTGGAGGCCAAGACAAGCCAGGGCTTATCTTCCTCTATTGCCGTGGGCAACCCAGCCTCTTGTTCTCTCCAGCTTTGTGGCTGCCACCATTTTTGTTGGGATTTATTTATCTTCTATAATTGAAACTTTGTAGCCTTGAGTGGAAGCCTGGGCTGGCCAGAATGTGCTGAAAGCTTGGCTTCCTCCATCGCCAGGGGGAACCCAAGCCTCCTGTTCACTCTGTGGCCGCCATCTTGGTTGGGTTAATTTGCATACTTGCTCCTGATTGGCTGGTGGGCATGGCTTGTGAGTGTAGTGGAGTGATGGTTAATTTATATATTACTCGTTTATTAGATAGGATTAATAGAAAATTGATCCTTGATACAAAATCTTCAGTCTTAACACTCTTATTGCTCTTAGCTTTTCTGTCCTGCTGGAAGCCTCTAAACCAGTGGTTCTCAACCTTTCTAGTGCCGCAACCCTTTAATACAGTTCCTCATGTTGTGACCCCCACCCATAAAATTATTTTTGTTGCTACTTCATAACTATAATGTTGCTACTGTTATGAATCATAATGTAAACATCTGTGTTTTCCAATGGTCTTAGGAGACCCTGCTAGAGTTCTCAACCTGTGGGTCGTGAACTGCAGGCCTGATTCCCCACCCAACTGCCCTTCCTGCAGGCCCAGTTTCCCCCAACCTCTGCTCTAAACAATGCTATAGGTCGGGTTATGAGTGTTGGGTTAATAGTGCCATTATCTCAGGGGGGGCTCTCTGCCAACTGAGTGACTCATTAGTGGGGTTCATGGCCCGGATATACCACACCTTGCACATCTGCATAGTCATTTACTCACCACTGAAATAACTGTACATCAAAGTGATATCTTATAATGTCCATTTTTCACATGATATATTGTGATTTGTGGACTTGGTGAAGATAAAGCATATGTGATAGTGATTTTCAGAAAAGATATTTCACCAATTTTTTTTTTCTTGTGTGGAAAGGCAAGGGATTCTAATCTGAAAGTGTTTATCAGTAAATAAACAAGTATATCTCAGAAGATGAGCTTATTCTATGAATAAAGTTGAAAACTAGCAATTAGAAAATTATAAGTAATGCCTGAAGCTGTTGAGGTATTTATATCTTATAAGGTATTGCAAAATCAAAGAAGTTAAGCAATAAAAAACAAACTGAAAGTTTGCAACAGGAGGCATTAATATTTTTATAGCCTCTGACCTAACAATCACATTTTTCTTCTCTAAAATTATTTCAGACATTCTTTTTGTCACCCTTGGGAGAAGGGAGAGGAAAGGGAGAGGAGACCCTATGATTCCAAATGAATGAGTAAATAAATTGAAATTTTAACCAACTTAATAAAATGTTTAAAGGAAAGAAACAGCTTTTTTGTTTGCCTGCTAAAATGTTAACGGTGTGAATTAAAGTGTACCTAGTAAAGATATAGATTGGCCTAACTTATTTAGTATTTTTAAATTAAATACATATATGTAATAATATATTACTCAGGTTGGAAAACAAAACAGTGTAAAACAAAACCCAACCAAACAAAATAAGCTAAACATCATGTTTACTACAGTGACTATTAATTCTCTTGTGGTTACAAATCCTGTGCATGTTACAGTGAGAGGCAGCAGTAAAGATATATCATTTTTGTATGTTTTTTTTTCAATGTTCATTTTTAAGGTTAAATTTATTCTTAGGTAGGTCATAGTTTCCCTTTTTAGCACATTAACATTTATTTTATAGGGGTTATAACTCTGTGTGTATGTGTTTTTAAATATATAGTTGCCAATTGCTAAAAGTATAAAAAGTAAAAAGGGAAAGTTCTCTCCAGAGGTACCTGGAGGTAGCGGTTAGAGGTTATGGTGAGGCTATGGGGACCCATCACTCCCATCATTTCTCCCTGGTGCAAAATTCCCCAGGAGCTAAGACACACAGGATGCAGGATGGGAAGTAGAATAATGGTGTTAGTGGCTGTGGAGAGCCATGCACCACAATGTGGATTTTGCTACTGGCCAGGTTGGAGCCAGGACTGCATCAGTGACCAGCTCACTGGCCCCAGCAGAAACCTCTGACCCTCTCTGGAGGCACAGGAAGGAGATGGGGAGAGGCAGGCTCGGCTGGGAGCTAATGAATAAAACAATGCCTTAGGCATCTACTATTTATATTTTGATGTTTCTTTCCATACATACTTATGCTTACACAAAAAAACTACATGTCCACTTAAAGTGTTATAATAAACATCTTTTCATGTTATCTAAGGATTGACTGCACTCCCTTAAACTGTGGACTATTTAGTTGCACAAAACATATTAACCACCTTCCCACCGGTGATTATTTTTTTCCAATTTTTGGTTATTCTGAATATTTATTCGCATTCTGGATAGTAGGTACTGCACACAGGAAGATAATTTTCAGTTCCCCCTCCATGCCATGCCTCTCTCTTCTTGCACATGCCTACTGGTGCTCATGGCAAGGATTTCTCCAAGATACGGGTAGAAGTTGAGTAGCTGCATGGATGCGAATATTTGGTTACATGTTAACAAATGCTGTTAAGTTGAATAAGTACTCTTTTTTAGATTTATGCATTTTATTCCTTTTTATTGTTTAAACAATTACTTTTTTGCTCTAACAGCTAAAACATATATAATAATAACATCAAATGGCATAACATCAAATGGATATATGGTAAAAAGGTATGTCTTTCTTACCCTATTTCCTATTTCTAATCCTCATCTCCAATGGCAAGGTTTCTTGAGTGCTCTTCAAGGGGTGTGTGTGTGTGTGTGTGTGTGTGTGTGTGTATGCACATATGTGTGTGTATTTACACAAATGACATCATAATATATATATGTATCTGTGTGTACATCTATATGTCTGTTATATCTATACACACACACACATATATATGTCATTTGTATATATACTGTATATATATATATGTATATGTATATATTTCTGCACCTTGGTCTTTATATTTAACATTTTATCTTGGAGATTTTCCCACATCCAGGCTTGCAAATCTTCCCATTAAAAACAACAAACCTGATCTCTAGAAGTGTCCTGTGGGAACACACCTTAATTTAACCAGTCTCCTATTGACTTCATCCAGATTGCTTCTAGGCTAGGGCAACCATAATAAATGTATAATGAATATCTTTATCTTACACATGTGATCTCAACAAGGACAAACAAATCTTGTTGTCATTTTTATTGCCATTACATTCAGTCAATAATTTAATTTCAAGAGAGCTGGCATATTTATACTACTTAGCTTTTAATACAAACATAGGGAATGCCATTTCATTCACTATTGAGTCATATACATCCTGTGTGTTCATTATTTTTAATTGTAAGGCATTTTACTATTCTGAGAACTCTTCTAAATGGAATTTTCTTATATTTTCTAACTTGTTATTATATAGAAAAGCTAGTGTTTATTGCATTTTATAACCAGTTTTCCTATTGGATTATCCTGTCATTTCCAATAGTTTTCATTTGGCTCTCTTTTAGCTATGTAACTATATCATATAAAATAGTTATCCTTTGGGTTCATCTTTTTAAATTGTTTACACTTTAAAAAATTCAATTGGGTAGCACCTAAACAATATTAGTTAAATATGTTTACAACATTGTCTTTTCCTCACTTTAATAAAATACGTTTTTGTATTTCACCATTAATCAAGATGCCATCTTAGAAAAAATTAGAATAAATGGATAATTCCTTACCACTATAAAAATAATTTATGTATGAAATCTCAACTGAACTAAGAGTGTATCTGGAACAAGTTTATTTATTTTATTTAAAAAACATATATATTTTATTGATTTTTTACAGAGCAGAAGGGAGAGGGATAGAGAGTCAGAAACATCGATGAGAGAGAGACATCGATCAGCTGCCTCCTGCACACCCCCTACTGGGGATGCGCCCACAATCAAGATACATGCCTTTGAATGGGATCTAATCTGGGACCTTTCAGTCCGCAGGCCAACGCTCTATCCACTGATAGAGTTTTGGCAAGAACAAATTTATGTTTAATGACTAAACGTGGTAGCTCAAACACCCCCTGGCTTCATTGCCAGGGATAATTCTCCCTCTAACTGCTCCTCAGAGGGTTCTCCTGTTTCCAGGCACCCTCAGAGACCAGCTCGAGCACACCGGAGGCAGGCAGGCCTCTTTTGTTCTCTCTGCCCTGCATTGTGACCGCACATGACTTTTAAGAGATGCCCAGCTGTCCTGGGCTGGTGACCAGTGCTGCTAACCTGGCCTCATCTGGGATGAGAAAGATAGGAGAACTCTTCTCTTTTTTGTCCCTCCAACCACTGTGAGACAGACTCCCCTTTTTATTTCACAATAGCTGACTCCAGGATAAAACACAACAAGACATTATTGAAAGTTGGAAGCGAATGAAGAAGCAATGGTATAGCACATCTGGACTGGTCTTAGGGTTCCCTGTGGGGCTGGTATCCACTTCAGCCTTCATCTGCTTCCAGATGTCAAGGGAACCTTTACCATATTGACGACCTACCCAAAAAGAGGAGAAAGATCATCTCTGACCTAAGTGTAAGGCTCACTTTCAGAGTCCTTCTTCTCTGCCCAGAATTGATAACTTCCAGAAAGATCCATTCCCTTCTGGAAAGTGCTCACCAACACACCTCCAACCACATGGTTTGTCCTGAAGGCACCAGCAGGACAGGCACAGCATTCTCTGACTTTATGCCCTTGGGAGCTAACACCAGTTGGAAGCCTCTTCACTCTTAGATTACAGATTGTCTTCTTTTTAAAGACAGAAACTTTTTATCCGGTGATGCCATGGGTGTGACCTGGGCTGAGAGGGCAGTGGACAAAATGGGCCCAAATCTTTACGTTCATGGGATTACTTGGATATCCACTTGGAGGAAGGACTGACCCGTGCATGATGCAGAGTACACCAGACGTGTTGACTCTCATGAAGGCTTTGCTAGCAGCTCTTCATTTCCTTTGACCTTATGGGCATGGAACCAACTCTCCCAATGGGCACTCCACAGTTAGCCCTGCCCCTAGCCCCACATTAGCCCAGGAAACAGAAGTCCAGTCTAATTACTTCCTGTAGGAAAGTTGATTCATTCAGTAAAATAAGATCCTCCAATTCTTCAAGCCCCTTATTGCTTTGTTTGAGCTCTTATTTACTGAATAAATACATAAATATTATAGACTAGAGGCCTAGTGCATGAAGTTTGTGCACAGGTAGGGTCCCTAGGCCTGGCTGGTGATCAGGGCTGATCAGGGTCTTCCCACTGCCACCCGGGACCTTCCTTTGTCCCACACTGACCCTTGGTGGTCAGCACATGTCATAGTGAGTGACTGGTCTCCTGGTTGAACTGGAGGGACAATTTGCATAGTATATATATATATATATACATACATACATATATATATGTGCATGTGTGTATATAAATGCATATATATGTATGTACATATACATATACATATATGTGTGTGTGTATATGTGTATGTATGTATGTATGTATATATACACATATACACACACATACATACATCCAGGGGGCTTGTTTTCTGTCCCTGTGAGTCCATGTTCCTTCTGAGGATGGGAACTTATTCTTTGGCAAAATTTGTTGACATCTATAACATGCTGAGCCGTGCTCAGAACTCTGGGGATACAGCAGTGGACAAAATGGGCCAAGTCTCAACATTCACGGAGTTTCCATTCTTGTGAGAGAGAGAGACTGATACAGAAATATAGGAGGAAATGTGAGGTAGTGATAAACTCTGTGATGAAGATAAAACAGGAGATGTGATGGGGTGACTGGGCATTGGCTAGGAAAGTACTTTCCGAATTCTTGACTTTTAAGCTGATCACATCTTGCTTAGTTCCTGCAGCACATCACCTAGCAAATGGTTGGTGCTCACTGAGTATCATAGAATGTTCATTTAGTGATTTTTTTTGAAACCTGGCAATAGTTGTGGTTTTTTTTTTTTTATGGCTTTTAAATTCATTGGTTCAAGAGAAAAGAATTTGTGTTTTTTTTTTTTATCCCCAAATCAGATGGCATTCAGCAGCCTTTTCATGGAAGCTTCCTCACTTATACCAGTTACAAAAAGAGCAAATGCAGAACGAACATGATCTCAGACTCTGGTCAAGAAACATCTGCTAACTAGTTGGCATTACCTCAGACAATCTTCTCTTTGAACCATTTTGGAAGCTCCCTTGTTGTACTTGTGTAAAGGTTTGTACCTGGGAAACGGCACGGAGGCTTTTATGAGGAGTGCCATTACGCCAGGGCTGAGAGAGGAGAGGCTGTAAGGAGCTCTATTTTATGGTACAGTAAGGTTAGCCATTTACTGTTCCCATAAGCTATTTCACTTGCAATAAAGGTCAATGGGCTTTTTTAGGAAGGAGAGCTGGACTCCTGTCTAAAACTGCCATCTTCGGCAGTCAAAAAGACAGGTTGCTTTAGAGGATTCTGGAAAGCGGTAGGATGTTTATTTAGCCGGGAGAGTGGTTCAGTAGGGCCCGCTGATGAGCAAGGCAGGAAGCATGCACCCACTTCAGGGCAAAAGACTTAAATCATAAGGGAGCTTGACCGCAAAGCTAAGCAGGACGGGGCCAGCTGTGAATCTGATTGTTACCGAGATACATGAGCTATGCCAAGAAATACCTTCTGTACCTGGAACTCCATTCTTGGGGCCCCTGGGGGGTCGGGAGGCTGGTGCCCAGGGCAGCTGCAAACCCAGTCCAGCAGAAACAATTTCACTGTTTATTTTTCTTTCTTGTTAGTTTTTCAATAATGAAATAAAATTGGGTGGGTATTTTCCTATAGGTAGTATTGTAGGCAACTGGACTTCAATATTTTTTGTTCACTATCCTCTAAAGGAATTTTGAAAGACCATGCACCTTCCATCAGTTTGATATTGTCTGTAAAAATACCTAATCAAAAGTTTGAATAGCAGTGAAGGATACAACGTATATCCTGTTGTAAATATGGGCTTTTAAATATGATGAAATAACTCGTTATAATATGTCCAATGGAATGTATGATGACAATTTGATACCTGCCATTATCTATTAAGGTAAAAATTGGAAATTTTACATCTTTTCATCTTCTCCTTGAATTATTTTCTTCTTCTTCTCCCCCCACTCCCCTAATTTTATTCTAATAAAAAAAGGTTTTATGGGCTTAAGAGTATTTTATTATCTACTGTATTATACTTCTTCATAAAAATAAAGTGAAATTATTGTTTTCTTACTTGTGGCCATAAGACTCTGTTTAAAAACACCCATCTGTATTGAGTTGTCATTACAATTACTATTGGGAGTATCTTGGCAGGAACAGCGTTATGACCACCACATCCTTCTTCCCGGAGGTACAGGAAGTTTGTGTTTCTCAGGTTTCCATTGGGAATGTGAGCAGATGTATTCTTTCCTTGCCTAGGTAGTCAAGACTGGGTTGAGTTCTAATCCATCTCCCTACACCACCATTCCCACCACCACCACCTCCTCTTCTCTCTCTTCTATTCCTTATCTTCCCATTTGGAAGCTTGGCATTCTGAGAGGGCAGAGATGCAAGGTGGAAGCAGAATTATCTGGAGTTACCTAGGTCATCCTTGGGAAGAGTCCTCAAGGAGAGCCTCCTCATCTGCACCAGACTGTGATGTGAATGAGCAATAAACGATGGTTAAGCCATTAGGGTTGTAGGTTGATGGTTACTGTAAGGTAGCTTACACTATCCTGATTAATATATGGCAAAGCTGAACAAAACAACATAGATATGACAACTTTTGATAGGCTATTATTAAGAAAAAGATGTTTTAATTCTTGAAAATGCATCTCTTAATAAAGACACTGAAAAATCTTGCCGAGACCGGTTTGGCTCAGTGGATAAAGCATTGGCTTGCGGACTGAAAGGTCCCAGTTTCGATTCCGGTCAAGGGCATGTACCTTGCTTGCAAGCACATCTCCACAGTGGAGTGCCCAGTGACACTTGTACCCCACATTAACCATGTGTCTAGGGAGGAAGAAGGAGACTCAGGTGATGGAGTGTCCACTGACATGATCCTCTTTGGCTGCAGACCTGTGCACAAACTCTTGGTCCATCTTTTCCTGTTCTTCCTTCTAACTCCCACTAGTTCACAATAAAAAAGATCCTGATCAAGATTAAAGTCTATGACACACAAAGAGTTATTCTAAATCCATAGAATGGATTACTTCAGAAAAAAATGGGTAAATGATATTAATAGGCAATTTACTAAAGAAGAAATGCAGATGTCAATGCCCATGGGATATGTTAAAGTTACTTGGAAATCATAGATATATATTTTTTATTGATTTTTATTGATTTTTCACAGAGAGGAAGGGAGAGGGATAGAAAGTTAGAAACATCGATGAGAGACATCGAATAGCCTCCTCCTACATGCCCCCTACTGGGGATGCACCTGCAACCAATGTAAGTACGTGCTCTTGACTGGAATCGAACCTGGGACCTTTCAGTCCGCAGGCCGATGCTCTATCCACTGAGGCAAACCGGTTTCAGCTATATTGAGATTTTTAAATTGGGAGGAACACTATTAGAAAAAAGAAGTAGGAAAGGATTTCTTATCAATTTAGGAATAACTTATATGAGATTTGAAGATAAGAAAATTCCTTTAAAATTCAATGTATGTATACTCCTTTGAAAGTATCTATGAGTGCCCAGTGACACTTGTACCCCACATTAACCATGTGTCTAGGGAGGAGGAAGGAGACTCGGGTGATGGAGTGTCCACTGACATGATCCTCTTTGGCTACAGACCTGTGCACAAACTCTTGGTCCATCTTTTCCTGTTCTTCCTTCTAACTCCCACTAGTTCACAATAAAAAAGATCCTGATCAAGATTAAAGTCTCTGACACACAAAGGGTTATTCTAAATCCATAGAATGGATTACTTCAACAGAAAAAAATGTGTAAATGGTATGAATAGGCAATTCACTAAAGAAGAAATGCAGATGGCCAATGCCCATGGGATATGTTAAAGTTACTTGGAAATCATAGTAGTGCAACTTAAAATAATGAGATACCATTTTGGAAATCAAATTGGAAAAATAATTTAATAGTGATTTAGTAGTGATTGGGGGAATAGAATAATCTGGTTTAACATTTCTAGATAGCAATTTGCAAATGCATAAAAATCTTTTTAAAAAACCTCTAAAGTTGAGCTAGGAATCTCACTTCTAAGAATTATTCTATGGAATAACTATAAAGATGTTAAAAATTATGAGATTCAACCTCAAAATTTACCTCAATTTTTCAGTCAATGTTCTTGTGGTTGCAAGTGTTAGGTTGTGAGGCATCTTTCATTTGAAATGCCTTCTCTCGCTGATTAACAGGCTTCATCCTATCAACTACTGTTTGTTTGGAAAGAGAAGCATCATAGAATCCATAGAGTTATGCCAGAAACCAATAATTGAAAGGTCAAAGCCACCCCCTATCTAATTGAGATAATAAACTTCCCCATCAAATAATCATGTAAATCCTTACTGATAAGATAATCTACTTGTTATTGGAATTGCCTGCTTCAGGGCAAAGGGTGTATCTCAAAACTGAATAAAAGGGATGGCAAGGCCAAAGGTGGTAGTTTTTCCACTAGAGGAAGGCTCCCGCCTGGCCCCCCAATATCGCCAAATTAATGCTTTTCTAGTCTCTCTTCATTTGCGTGTGGCCTCCTTCAGAACCCGAACCCTGAACGGGAATCCTGAACCACACGGGACATGAAAGAGGTTCCCACAGTTACTTCTTTCAGGGGCTCTATATGGGATTATGGTTAGGTGCTCCATAAGATGCAGAAAATGAAATAAGCATAGCATATCTAGAATGGTGAAGAACAGAAAATAACTTAAAAGCCCAATTAAGGATATAAAGTAAACTCTGACACCATGCAGTGAGAGAATCATTTTAAAAAATGTTCTTGCCAAAGACTATTTCATGACCTGAAAATATATTTGTGGTGCATTCTTATTTCTAGAAGATAAAAAGCTTGTGAAAGAAAATAAACAGTATAATTTCATTTATAATAGTGTAAAGAAATAAAAAAGTGATCTGGACTAAATTCCAGTTACAGGGACTGAATATTTGTGTGTTTCCAGCCCCAGATTCATATGTTGAAGCCCTAATGTGAAGGTGTCTGCAGGTGGGGAATTTGAGTGGTCATTAGGTTCAGATGAGGTCATGAGGGTGGAGCCCACATGATGGTATTAGTGCCCTTATAACAAAAGAAACCAGAACCCAGCAGGGGAGGACACAGCAAGAAAGAAGGTAAATCTACTGGAACCTTGATCTTGGACTCCCAGATTCTAGAACGGTGAGGAAAAAATAATAGTTGTTGTTTAAGCTACCTTATGTATGGCATTTTGTGATAGCAGCTGTAGCCAAAGCTGATTAAGACAGAAAAAATACATATCAATACTTTAATGGTGGAGATATTTGGATAGTGGAATTACAGATTATTTCTAATTTCTTATCTTCATAAAAACCTTATCCTAAACTAATTACTAAACATTTGAAAGTATTTCAATAAGAAAAACAACAGTAAGTTTCAGGGGCAGCTCTCCGATCTCTAAGAGGACTGAAAAGGAACGCTAGAACACGAATTCTGGATGAACTAAGGTCAAAGACTCAGACAAGAGGCTGCAAAATATTTACCAGTTCCTGGAGCACTGGACACACAGGGCATTGGCCATGAGCAGCTGCTACACCTGGGAGGGGAATTCTTTCTGATCCCCACTTTCCTCCAGGAGTATGAATGTGATGCTTAAATCTTAAATTACATTTTACTATTTCTATATAAAGACACGTAGTTCAGGGAAAAGAAACTGGAGTCAAATAGAGGACCCAAACCTGGTCTCATGGTTCACTAGTTGAGTTATCTTAATAAAGTTACTCAACTTCTTTGAGCCACTTTGGAAGAACAACAGGTAACTTACTTTCCTCATATGGTTATTGTGACAATTAAATGAGATAATATGTGAAAGTGCTTGGACATTATCTACACTAATAAAAGAGAAACATGCAAATTATCCATCACTTGCTACACCCATCAGCCAATCAGGAGCAAGTATGCAAATTAACCCAACAAAGATGGTAGTGGCCATGGAGCTGGAGCTAGCAGGAGGCTTGGGTTGCCCTTAGTGATGGAGGAAGCCAAGTTTTCTGCTCGCCTTGGCTGGTCCTGGCCTCCACTTAAGGCTACAAAGTTTCAATTATAGAAGGTAAATAAATCCCAGTTACCTTCTTCCAGCTGACCTTGGCCTCCACTCAAGGAGGCGCTGGAAAGGAAAAAAAAAAAGAAAAAAAGGAGGGGCTGTGAGCTTGGGTTGCCAGCCTGCAAACAGCCATCAGCCCCTCACCCAGGCTGGCCACACCCCCTTGGCCGAATCCCTGTAAATGAGAAGTTGAACATCCCTCAAGGGCTCTCAGATAGAAGAGGATGCAGGCTAGGCTCAGGGACACCCCCCCAACTTGCATGAATTTCGTGCACGGGGCCTCTAGTATTTTTATAAATATGCATGTGTGTGTGTGTGTGTGTGTGTGTGTGTGTATGTGTATATACACACACACAAACTGTTCTCTCTCTCTCTCTTTCTATGAAATGTCTTTTAACCCATGTGCTTTGGAAAGTACAGACTATTACTCTTTTCCATTGGATTAGAAAGAGAAGGTTGGAGAATATTTACTTTCTGATATAAATAGCACAGTAAGCAAGAAACATTGTTAAATGGCAAGCCAGGGGAACAAAGGTCTTATTTATATTTAAATATTTTCCCACCGTATTTTGCACTATAATCCCATATTCCTATATAATAAAGTGGTAATATGCAAATTGGCTCTCACACCCTTGCACAAGATTGCTGCCCCTATGTGGTCAAATATGGCCACCACAAGACGGCTGGCAGGGGAGGGTAGTTGGGGATGACCAGCCCTGCAGGGGAAGGAGGGCAGTTGGTGGAGGACCAGGCCTGCAGGGGAGGGAAGTTAGGGGCAACCAGACCAGCAGGACAGAGAAGGCAGTTGAGGGGACCAGGCCTGAGAAGAGGGCAGTTGGGGGTGACCAGGCCTGTAGGGGAAGGAGGGAAGTTGAGAGGGGGAACCAGGCCTGCAGAAGAGGGCAGTTAGGGGTGACCATGCCTGGAAGAAAGGGCATTTGTGGGAAACCAGGTCTTCAGGGGAGGGCAGTTAGGGGCAACCAGGCCAGCAGGGGAGGGCAGTTAGGGGAGACCAGGACAACAGGGGAAGGCAGTTGGAGGGGATCAGACCTGCAAGGGAGGACAGTTGGAGATGATCAGGCTGGCAGGGGAGGGTAATTGGGGGCAGTCGGGTTGGCAGGGGAGCAGTTAAGTGTCAATCAGGCTGGCAGTGGAGTGGTTAGGAGGTGATCAGGCTGGCAGGCAGGCAAGTGATTGGGAACCAGCAGTCCTGGATTGTGAGAGAGATATTTGACTGCCAGTTTAGGGATTGGGCCTAAACTGGCAGTCAGACATTCCCCAAGAGGTCCCAGATTGGAGATGGTGTCGGCTGGGCACCACTAATGCACAAATTTTGTGCACCAGGCCTCAAGTAAAATATAACTTCTCTCTTTTAATACTTACTGGTAAGAGGAAGATACTCTCTAAGATATTGAAATATTGGTAATAAATATGACCATTAACCACAAAGTTTGAGGTTACCACAAGGCTTATAAAATGTGTCTGTTATAGGAAACTGTATTTGCTCACTTGGCTATAATCTATATTATAAAAAATTATATCTCTTCCCAGGATGAATATAAACTCTCTGCTTTGGACTGTTGGCCTTCTCTTCAGTCAATAGACTCACTAGCCCAATTAAGTCCCTGTGACATACACCAGATAGGTTCTCAGAGTCCAAAAACTTCCAACACTTTAGCTCTACCTTTCTCTCGGGAGAGCAGCTGACAGAAACGGTGCTTCTAGAAGATCCAGCTTCAAACACAGTGAAGTGTGATTTCTTCCCCATTGTTATTTGAGGTTGCATCTGGGGAGTCAGTGGGAAGTGAGAGGTGAAAAACAAACTGGTACTGTGTGAACACGGGTTGTTGGAATATTATTTTATCCGGCATGGACTATTTCTTTAATAATCAGTCCAACTCAAAGTGCTTTGAACACAACACAGCAATATACAGATTGCTCTTTGTATGGAGGCAGAGCTTGATCTTCTCTCCTTCCACGTGCTAACGTGGACCCAAACCACCCCCCAGTTCCTTGCTATGAAGCTGAGCTGTTCACAAACGCATTTTACCGACTCCTACATTATTGGCCTCCCAATAGATTTTTAAAAAAAAATTGATTTAACTACCAGCATTAAGAAGCTCAGGTGGTGTTTGCATGGAAATACAACCATGGTGAATAAAATACATACATTGCATACAATCCACAGGCCTGCTTTCCCCCACTTCCTCCGAGCTGAGGCTGCTAAACATGCCTTTTCTCAGCTGGGCATCTAGAAGTGACTTAGCTTTTGCTTAGGCCAATCAGAGGCACTCAAATGGCGTTTCAAAAGCAGGCACCATGAAGGCTTCTTTGGGTTTTTCTGGAGCAGTTTTGGTCTCCAGCTTTGTGGTGGCCAGGGTGAAGTCGGCAGGGTCTTTTTTTTTTTTTTTTAAATAAATTTTTTTATTTACTTGTTAATCCTCACCCAAGGATATTTTTCCATTTTTTTCCCTTTTCTTTTTTTTTTAATTAAATTTTTATACATATCTCCCCATTGCCCCCCCTCCATCCCAGGCATACCCCAACCCCCCAGTATCTATGTTCATTGGTTATGCTTATATGCACGCATACAAGTCCTTTGATTGATCTCTTATCTACCTCACCTAACTTTAATCTTCCTGCTATAATTTTACAGTCTGTTTGAAGCTTTACTGCCTCTGTATCTATCCTTTTGTTCATCAGTTTATAATGTTCTTTATTATCCACTAATGAGTGAGATCATGTGATGCTTTTCCCTCAGTGACTGGCTTATTTCACTAAGCATAAGGCTCTCCAGTTCCATCCAGGTTGCTTGCAGGGTCTTTTAAGCTGCTGTTATGTTGTTGCCAGTATGGACCTAGCAGGCGAGGTACCGTATAAGGAAGGCTCTGGAGGCGGCAGTAACAGAATCAGTAGCTCCCTCATCTCTCGCTGGCCCCTAGAACCAACAATTCAGAGGAAACTCCCCCTCTTCCTGACGGAGGCAGGGTTGCCAGCTTCCTTGGGGGTGGGTTCTTCATTGTTCCTCTGGCCGCTCGGCCTGGAGGCCACCTAATTCCCTGTTGGAAGCCCTTTGCCCTTCGTGCTGAAAATAGCTGGAGTGGTTTCTGTTTTCTGGAACAGAACTCTAATACACAGGAAAAATGAGAGCCGGTCACATCCGGCCCGGCTTTGGTTATGGTAACAACAAGCTGGTAATGAGCAGTGGGTTCAAGGCTGCATAGATCCTACTGTATCTCAGTGTCCCCCCTCCCCTCGTGCTGCCCCACCCTCACTAGAGACCATGAGTCAAACGCCATTTCCACTGTATTGATAACAAGAGTTTGTTTTTAACAGTCATCTCACTTTTTAAAGTTATTTTACCTTCCTGTACCCTGTCGGGATTAGGGTTTGCCATCCCAGTCATACTTACTAAAGCTTGAATGAAAACATGTTTTGAGTTCTTAAAGGATGCAATTCTTCTGATTTGAATATCCTCCCAAATATCCTCCCAATCAAAACCAGAAAGCTGCACACCCAAACGGCATCGCTAGGTCCCTGAGAGAGCGGCTCTATTAAACCAGTTATCTTATGAACCCTAAGGATGTTGCTGAGTGAACTGTAATGTCACATCTATGAGGACACAGCACCCAGGTTTCTTCCGTGTCGAGTTTCATCCTCCTTAGGCTCACGTAATAGACCTCGCTCTGCCTTTGCGTTGGCGGTGAGGAAGGAGGGACCTGGGCCACCTGAGCGGTTGACTCCTGAGTTTATGTGACTTCAGGCACGCCCGTGTGCACTACCCCCACTTCTCACTGGGTCTATTGCTGCTACCCAGGCTTTCTCTTCACCCAGATTGATTCATGCATTAAAAAAATTTTATTGTGCTCTGTTTGAAACCCATTCTATTTCATTTATTTTTTGTCCTTTGTATTCAATTTATTGGGGGTGGGGGAGACTCTAACAAATTTACACAGATTTCCAGTGCACAATTCTATAGCACATCATCTGTACACTGCATTGTGTGTTCACACCACAAGTTAAGTCTCCGTCCATCACCATTTATCTACCCTTCTCTGTTGTACCCTTCGCCACCTCCCTCCCCACTGGCGATCACCACACTGGTATCTGTGTTCATGAGTTCTCTCTCTCCCCCAACTCTCTCTCTTTCTCTTTGCTCAATCCCTCCACCAACACCCAGTCCCCTTCCCAACAGCTGTCAGCCTGCTCTCCATCTATGAGTCTGTCACTATTTTGCTTGTTATCACATTCAGTTCATTTGATTCCATGTCTGAGTGAAATGATATGGTACCTGTCTTTCCCCTGACTGACTTATCTCACTTAGCATAATGCTCTCCAGGTCTATCCATTGAAACCCACTTTAAGTCCTTCTTGTGCTTTGAGGGAGAATGAACAAACATTTAGATAAACTTTCCCTACTTCCCCTGCTTTATGCCTTTTATTATGTCTAGCAGATACCTGTTCTTTAGTTCTCTCAGAGCTTGGGCATGTATTTCTGCAAATGTCTTAACAGATCAAGGCTATTTATGGGTGTGCTTGGGATTTTGCAACCTAACATTAACGAACTTTAAACGAAAGCCAAGTAAGAATGCCAGGAACTACGGATTTCTGGTAAACCAATGGAAGACGCAGTCTTTTGGGGAAGCAAATAATTATACTTCTTTTGATGATAGAAGGCCAGGAACTATCTAGCATCTGATCAGGAGCTAACCTGTTTTTTCCTTTTTTAATTAAACATTTTGAGATAATTATAATCCACATCTTGTTGTAAAAATAATATGAGCAATCTTGTGTACCTTGTAATGTTTACTCATCTTCTCCCAATGGTAATATCTTGCAAAACTACAGCACACCACCCCATCTAGAATATGGACATCGATACAGTCAACCATACAGAACATTGCCATGGACACAAGAATTTCACCTGTGGCTCTTTCTAAGGCCACACTCCTTTCCCTCCCAACCCCAGCCTCTCTTTAACCCCTGGAAACCACTAATCTTTCTTTCATTTCTCTATTTTTTTTTTCAATTCAAGAATAGCTCATTTCCTTTGAAGGCATAAATGTTCATCACAAGTGACTACACTGCACTTACCATCAACTTCCCCCCGCTTTGATTCATTATTCCCTTCTCTCACCTCCTTTGTCTTGAGACCAACCTTTGAGGAATACATCCCCAGGCTCCCTGGTTCTCTGGCTTCCTATTGAATTAGCCATTGGAGGTGCTGGCAGAAGAAGGAGGGAGTTCGAGAAGAGAGAAGTGAAAGTTAACTCCTGGTGCCAGCACCCTACGCTCAGGCCTCAGGAAGGGATGGAGAGGAGAGGAACCACTGCTACCATCAGAGAGGAAAGAATGCTGCAGATGAGAAAGTGGACAGAGACTTTGGCCAGGGGAGTTGCCTGTCTTCAAGGGGTAAAGCTATCTCCGACAGTGAATTGATCAGTAATGACCTTGATGGACTGAAGATTAGGGAGGGTGAGGCATCCAATATTGATTGAGATTGAATTCCTTGATCGAGCACAACTCTTTGATCTAGCAAACACTCCTTTAAATGTGTGCTCCTCATGTTCGGTGTACAACAAGCATGTCAAACTCATGGCCCGAGGGCCACCTGCGGCCCACAACGAATATTTTTGCAGCCTGGTCAATATACCAGTATGTAAGAAACATTTTAATAAAAATTTTGTAACTTAATTTTTACAGCATCCTATTATACATAATTATTAGTAATGAACTACAACGCTCGCTAATGACTGATTACTATAATCGTGTTGCATTCATTTCCCTTATGTGCCTTACACACAGGCACACCATTTCTCTCCACCGATACTAGCAGTGAATATTTTAGCAGCCAATTGCCACATCATTAGTCTTGGACTGACCTGTTTGGTGTGCATGACAGGAAATATTTCGCTTTTGGAGAACAAGAAAAATAGGCTTATTTGTGCTACACTTATTAATTCGTGCAGTTATTCAGTGTCTGGTAAGTTCATGTTCAAGAAAAAATACTAATTTTTGTTAAAATATCCCATTATTTTATGTTAACCATTACTCATTTATTTCAGCCCTTTGTATTCAGCATGTCTCTATTGAAATAAACCTACGTTTCTATGAAAATCGAAGCTTTTTTTTTTTTTTTTTTTTTTTTTTTGCGGCCCACGTAAACTTAAACCTTGTTTATTTGGCCCATGTTAGGCTTTGAGTAGGACATGCTTGGCACACAGGATGAAGACATGAACTTCAGATAAATTCTGACCAGATTGATTAGAACCTACACAAGATTATGCTAACTTAACCCACCTCGGATTTATATAGAGTTTAACGACAATACAAATTTCCATTTAAAATGCAAATCATGAAGGCAATTATTTGATCACTGTCCGCTGTTTCCCAAGTACCTGTGCCGGGCTCCTCTCTTTCTATGCCACTCTGTTCCCCTTGCCTCGCCGGGAAGCCAAGGATTCTCAATCATCCCCTTAAGGGGCTGGTGGGAGGCTTCCGGGTTATTAGCACGGAGCAATAGAGATGCAATTCATTAAAACCTTGTGATAAACGTGCACGTTCTTAGGTTGAACAAACCACAGGAGGCATGAGTACACCCACTGATAGAAGAAGCAACAAGGTAGTGTCTTTGCCTGTGTCTCCTGCGGTGATCTTTCAAGTGGTGATGAGCTCCCTCCGCTCCCTCCCTGCCTGACCCTGGACTGAACTCCAGTGGTGCCGGGCTGTCTTCTGATGGACTAGAGGTTCCATTTCTACACCTGCTGGTCCTCTTGGGGAGAGGCGGGGTTGGTGGCGTGGCTCTTCACCTAATCTCCTTCTATTTCTGTGTGCTGGTCTCTGGGCTCCCTCAAGATGTCCTTTTGACTCTCCTAAGCCTGCTTCAGAGTCTCAGAGCTGAACACGCACCATTCTTCTTTACCCTCAATCTAATTATCCTACTCTCCTTGAGATGATGCGGCCATGTGAAAGAAAGAAAAGGAAAAGCACAAGATTAATTTGTAAAGATATTATCTAGTTACAATTGTACCACTGCTACATCCTATCAATATTCGTGCAATTCATTCTTTTGGCCTGAATAATAGGATCCAAATACTTTTAAATAGAAGTCTTGTTGGTGTTGAAGAAAATTCTATAAAGAAATTTCTCATTTTGACTTCCAGTTTCTAATACAGAAATGGTATTAGGTGCCAGGAAGTTTGCTTTTCTGCTTCTCTTATGTAAAGAGAAGGTACCTGGGCATCACAGGAATTAACATTCTGGTTGGTCATAAACAAGACAGTCTCTGTTGTAAGGAGCTAATATTCTGGTGGGATTTTAGTATGGATATATGTATTCAATCATTCAGTTACTCATTCGACATGTTTTGTGAGACCCAGCTTAACCTTTGGCACTAAACACAGCACCTATCTGTGTAGGGAACAAACAGGCAGATAAAATGTAGTGAACAAACAGGCAGATAAAACAATAGTTACTTTAAAGTATATTTAAGGTGCTTTAACAGTAAAGGCCTGTGAGGGGAGAGAAGAAGTCATGGGAGACTTCCTGGAGGAAGTGAGATATGGGCTTCACTTGAGGGGATGAGTGAGAATTTAGGAAGTGAGGGAGCATGGGACAGATTCTCTAGATCATGCAACACACAGAGGCAAGAGCACCAAGAGTATGTTTGGAGAAGGACAAATTGCATGAGTGTAGGCCAAAAAGAAAGGCTTTTGTCTACATGTAGTTCAACACATAAGAAAGAACTCAAGTTCTCTGAATTTCTGTGTTCTTTCTTTCTTAAAAATAAAAGCTCGACTGTGTGAGCATATGTCACTCAAACGATTGCTGCTATGGATGAACGGCATTATGCCGAGAGACACCAGTGCCTCAGCAGCGTTACAGGGCACCGGAAAGCAGGGAAGTGTCAGGGGTGGGCTCCGGTAGCAAGATTGCTTGGGAACCCAATTTTTCTAAAATATTGTGGTAGGTCCTGCTCTGGGAACTCTAGTTCAATCTTGCAGTTGTTTGCAACATAATATAGCCCTATCTCTGTAGTAGGTCAACTACACATATTTGGTGAAATCCATCTCATGGCTACTGGCAAATAGCACTGTCAAGGTTTAACTAAACGTTCCCTCTACTAAGGGGGAAATGATTTTGGAAAGAGAACCCTTAGGAAAGAAAATTTTGAAAAACAATTTCTGACTTCAATGCAAATGATTAATGAAATAAAATTTTTATCCATTCCATCTATAAGCACCCTATAAGCTCACATTCTTGAATCATCTGATTTTTTTTTATTTTTTAAATATTTTGATTGATTTCAGAAAGGAAGGGAAAGGGGGAGAGAGATAGACACATCAATGTCAAGAGAGAGTCATTGATTAGCTGCTTCCTGCAACTCCCACTTTGCCCCCCACTGGGACATGTGACCTGACTGGGAATTGAACTGTGACTTGGTTCATAGGTCAACACTCAATCACTGAGTCATGCTGCCAGGTTCATTTGATTTTTTAAGGCAAACCCTCCTTCCGTGCTCCAATCCAAGCAGAAAGGTATGATGCTAGACTCCAATCATTGGTTAAATTAAGATCAGAGTTATGAATTCAGCTCAAGATTCCAAATGATAGCCTCCTCCTTTACACCTCAGTACTCAGAATATGGCGAACAGACACAGAATAAATGCATATACTCTGTTAATTATACTGACAATTGTTTAAGGAAGAATTGCCATTTCTATAAATGGGAATGCAAGAGAAATCGTATCATTGACTGTTTTTAACCTACAAGTCTACTTGCTGCAAAAGGTCATCACAATCTCTTGCTATGCTTTGGTTTTGAAAATAATCTTTTCATTAAACTGGAGAAATATTTTTAAAGTATTGAAATGTATAAACCGTGTATAACAAAGTTTGAGTAGTTGAACCTTGGAAAATTAAGGGCAGGAATGCAATTGAACTTTTGGTGTCTAATGCTGTACTCATTTTCTGAACATTTCAATCAGAAACTAACACCAGGTTCTGAATTCATTTACTAGGAGAAATCTAGGGAATTTATTTTCAGAGTGCATTTTTTCTTTCCAAAATTCAGTTTAGCTTTTTGCTCCTGGTGGCTGACTTTTTCAAACAGAAAGCTCTGTACCGCACATTTGAAGTTAGGGTACAGCTATACGGGCAATTACTTTACAGATGTTCTCTGCTGAACAGCATTTTTATTTTTTACTTTTACCCATGTACAACACTTACAGGTTATTTGCTGAAAAGACCTCAAAAACATTATCAACGTGTAAGTTGCCATAGCGAACAAACAGCAATTCAGGAATTTCTCTTTTATAGCATAATCTGGCCTAACTCACTGTAGACAGTTTTATATATTTAGTACCTTTCCATTTTAATTAAAGGGACCTTCC
>PVJN01009173.1:0-61834 GCA_004026805.1 Lasiurus borealis | reverse complement strand
TAACTGTAATTTTGCTACTGTTATGAACTGTAATGTAAATATCTGATATGCAGGATGTATTTTCATTGTTACAAATTGAACATAATTAAAGCATAGTGATTAATCACAAAAAACAATATGTAATTATATATTGTGAAATATTTATTTCTAATTACAAATAAATGAAATTTTGTCTTGAATCGTGGTGTAGCATGGGTAACAGTCGTAATATGACAACAGTAAACTACATTGCTACATTTTGCTACACCGAGGAGCGGTGTGTTGGTTCCTAAGACCATGGGAAATAGGTGTTTTCCAATAGTCTTAGGCGACCCCTGTGAAAGGGTCATTTGACCCCCAAAGGGGACGCAACCCACAGGTTGAGAACCTCTGCACTAGAGGAAGGCTTCCGCCTGGCCCCCAAGTATTGCCAAATTAATGCTTTTCTAGTCTCTCTTTTCGTTTTTGTGCAGCCTCTTCCAGAAACCAAACCCTGAAGCATGAACTCTGAACCATGCGGGACGTGGAAAGAAGTTCCCACAGGAGTCCATTTCATATTATTTACAGCCAATTCAATGGTTATTATTCTTTTCCTTCAATTTCTTTAAAAAATATTTGTATTGATTTCAGAGAGGATGGGAGAGATAAAAACATCAATGATGAGAGAGAATCATTGATCAGCTGCCTCCTGCACACCCCATACTGGGGATCAAGCCTGCAGGCATGTGCCCTGATTAGGAATCAAACTGACCTGTTTCATATGTCAATGTTCTACCACTGAGTCATACCTGCCAGGCTCCTTAAAGTCTTTTATTTTTTCCCTTCACATATCGTTATGAAACTCTTTACTCTTTACTCTTTAATATACTACTGTCTTTCCAAATGCATTTTCCTAGGGGTCATTGCAAATTGGGAGACATGTATATCCCAAGAATAAGAATCACAGGGCATTCGTGCATATTTAATAAAAATTTTATCTGTGGAGCTAAACACATAGCACTCTTCCCTCTTACTGCATGCTGACAAGTTGAGGTTATAGAGAAGGGAGAAGGAAAAAGAGCAGTTGTGTAAGCACAGTGGGCACACTGTACTCTTGTGTCTTCTGTAAAATCTGTTCTGACTGCCTGTTTCCCTATCTGCAAAATGATACCCACTTATAGGCTGCATGAGAATTAATGAGCTAACACACAAAGCATCTAGACAGTGCCCAGTACCTAGTGACTACTACAAGCCAGCTCTTATCATTAGTGTGTGTCTTCCTGAAATTTTCTGAATTAGTAAGACAAAGGCTACTATGGTAAACTAACTAGCACTAACCACATGGGAAGAAAACATGAGTTTGTACACTTAAGTTTTTCTCTTAAAAAATTTTTTTTAAAAAAATATGCTTTTATTGATTTTAGATAAAGAGGAAGAAAGAGGGAGAACATTGATCAGCTGCCTCCTGTACACCCTACTAGGGATCAAGCCCATAAGCCAAGCATGTGCCCTGACCAGGAATCAAACTGGTGACTTCTCGATGCATGGAAAGACACAAAACCAACTGAACCACATCGGACAGATTTCCTTATAGTTTTTTTTAGGAAAAGACTTCAGCAGAGGAGACTCTCTTGATTGTAAATATTAATAGCCCTTTGTTCAGGTATTTCAGTAGCATGGAACATGGTTGCTAGCTCTGGCATCATAGCAAAGTCAATAATACTTTGGCTCTCTCCTCCTGCAGTCTGTTATTCAGGAACCCAGCCCGACCTACTCCTCTGAGGCTTGGACTGCCCTGGGGCCACTTTCCTACACTGTGTCCCAGTGTTACTGGGCTTCCCAATGTCAATTTCCTAAGAAAGGTGAACACAGCTAAAAGGCAGGCAGATAGCTGGTTTAGAGTAGTTCACATTAGACTAAGCTCCAGGAAACTATTTACTTAAAAAAAAAATCTTTATTATTAAAAGTATTAAAGATGTCCTTCTTTATCCCTATTAACTCCTTTTAGCCTACACCAGCCACTGGCCCCAGGCCTTCACTATACTATTTTCTGTGTCCATGAGTTATGCATATATGCATATAAGTTCTTTGGTTAATCTCTTCTGACCCACCCACCACCACCTTTCCTTTGAGATTTGACAGTCTGTTCCATGGTTCTATGCCTTCCTACCATTTTACCAACCAAGAGATTATTTACTTTAAAAAGAAGAACCTATTCACTCAAATAAGTCTTTGGTAAAATAGTGATAGTGGGAATAATTCTGATATTTTTACTGAAGTACAGAATAAAGAACTCAGTCAATTAATAGGCACACCTGGGACAGCTTCATGTGATTATCTGCTGAAAGGTGAAACTTCATTGACAAAACTTCCCTTTATGCCAATGAGGGGCCACTGGAAGCCGGTGAGTCTTTCTCACATTTTGGAAGTGCTGACTATACTGTCCCAAAGCTGTCAGGAGAGCAATAACATCAAAAGCAAGATTGAGATTAGTTAGTTTGAGTTAGGTTCTGAATTCACCTCTTGCCCATTAAAGGGCCTCAGAAATATTTAGAAAATGTTCATAAAGTATGCAAAACTATGTGGAAGTTGACCCACAGGAAGTAAAAAAGAGATGGTATTCATGTGGCTAGTGAAACCTGGAAGTAATTAAAAGAGATTGGCATATGCCTGGAGCTCCACCTCTTTCCAGGCGTATGGAAGGAGTTTATGAACAAAAAAGCCTGTCTCATCCAGAACATCAGTGGTGAGAGATAAGGAACAATTGAGAAGAAAGATGCATTGGCAGTGAACATACACAGTTGAAAATTGTGGGCAGTAACAAGAGGACCCAGCAGCCCATGGCCTTACTTAGGCAGGAAGTGCCAATTTGACTTCCTCCCCCTGGTTTCATTATGACTAATCTACTTGTTGGAACTTGTGGGCTGGCTGGTTGACTGGGTCTGAGTTGCAAGGTAAGAACTGGCTTTGGAATCTTTTTGTTTTTTTAAAAAAATACATTTTATTGATTTTTAACAGAGAGGAAGGGAGAGAGATAGAGAGTTAGAAACATCGATGAGAGAGAGATATTGATCAGCTGCCTCATGCACACCTCCTAATGGGAATGTGCCTGCCACCAAGGTACATGCCCCTGATCGGAATTGAACTTGGGACCTTTCAGTCTGTAGGCCGACACTCTATCCACTGAGCCAAACCAGTCTCAGCTGGTTTAGGAATCTAGATGAAGTTTTAATTTTATAAGACTAGAATTCCCTGCGTGGCTCTTACATTTAAGAAAGCCCCACGGGGGTATTTTTCTTTCATTTGTACCTCAGGGGGACAAGTGGGGCATGTGCCCTACATGGCATTATCCTGCCCTATTTTTCAGTATAAAAAGAATGTCCCATTTTCATTGTCTGTACTGTTTCATATATGCACCATAGGACCCCTCCTAGAGAATATTTAAATTGGGGTAATTACCAGGAAAAAGGTAAGGGAATTTATGAGAGAGAGAGAAAACAAAACAAAACAAAACAAAACAAAACAGATTTCAAGAAATTTCAGGAAGAAATTGAGACTCAATGGAGTTCTTCAGCATCTTTACAAAGGGTGGCATAGAGTCACATCTGTTGTCCACCACCTTTCTTAGAAGCTTCAGGACACTGTCCTAAATAATTATGGCTCTCCTCTCTTTTCTTATTGGAATATGGAAGGGCAACAGTAGCAAAGATTTAAATCAGAAGAACACATACATGTATCTGTCCTTCTTCATCACTCATTACAGTAAATTCTTAGTCAACTTACTGAGACTTACTGCATACTCCAAATCCCAATGCTTTTTCTCTCAGCCTCTTTCGGGCACCCAGATATTGACCAACTTATTTCAGAGAATGGGGAGCAATAGCCTGAAGAGTTGGGCGTGGGTGGGAATGAATAGGCTAAGAGGCCCCTCAAACTCTCTACTGAGACAGGGTCTGAGCCAGCCGTGCTCTGAGGAATACCATGAAAAAAAATGACAGTCTTCAGGCAGAGATGTGAGTTATGTAGGGATGCAGACCTTTTCTGACAGGGGAGATTGATTATCCAGAACACCAAGAGAACCCAGTACTCTGTTGCTCTATTCTGTGGGGAAGCCCAAGAACTCCTCCAGTCCCGGGAGAGCTGCTTCACAGTAGAGGCGGCCAGGAAGGCCTTTTCAACAACTGACACCAAGTTCCTAGAGCCCAGTAGGAGCAGACTTGACATTGAGTGCTCTCCCCACCAAGTTGCCCTTTTTTAGACCAATTCGGCACCAAGGCTGGGCTGTGCCATTGTGGTCAGTACGCTGACCTAGCATACCAGGCTGCTGTTACGAAGGCACAGCAGTGTGTGAGAAGGGGACAGGCTTATCCTCCAGGCTTGAGTGGATGAGCAGAACTAGATATACTAGCTCAGTGTCCAGGTCATAGCAAAGGTGTTGCGGGAGAGATGCCAGCCAGGGACCACAAAACAAGAACATTCAATGTCACCAGGAGCAGGTTACTGCACCTTAGGAAAAGCCTCAAGGTAGAAGAGACAGGATTGCTCCTAGTCCTCATAGCAGCCTGCTAGAATTAGAGACAGAGGTTGTGTGTCCATGCTCCATCTGCTCCAGCCCTCATGCCGCTCACGCTGGCTGAACAAACATCGGACACAGGTAGCATGTTTCCTGCTCTTTTCTACCCACAGCTACTATAAAGCAAAATGTCTCTTGCTGCCCGAACAGGGGCCTGCCATTAATGAGAATCTATATTTCAGCTATAAATGCCCTGTTTCCCCATTTTCATACACTTCTGCTTAATCCTTGCCCTGCCCCATCCCATCTTAACTCACCCCACCCCAACCCACCCCACCTCACCCCAAAATTGTTTCAAGCCAACTCCGAGACCAGACTGAGCTACTCCCTTTCCCATCCTCCAACCAGGAAAAAGGTAAGGAAAAGAAAAACTCAGAAACCTGAAGACTGTTTGGAATTTATTCTTTTAAGTAAGAATGGTAACATTTGTTAAAAAAAAAAAAATTAAAAGCACAACACCTTAGTTTCACAGAACCACAACAAAGTTACATAATGAAATAAAAAAAACTCACAAAGAAACACACCAAAAACTCACAACAGCACAGGTTAAAAACAAGGGCAAAATATAAAGGCTTCAAAGGCCAGAGGTGGAAAGGATATGGGCTCCTGGGCACAGCTCATCCTCCCTTGCTCAGGTTTCTTTGTACCATTGCTGTGAGAACACTTTCGCACCTCTTCCTCTACCCTGAGCTGAATGGCGGTGGAAAAGGG
The DNA here is from genome assembly GCA_004026805.1 of Lasiurus borealis. Classification (NCBI taxonomy): domain Eukaryota; kingdom Metazoa; phylum Chordata; class Mammalia; order Chiroptera; family Vespertilionidae; genus Lasiurus; species Lasiurus borealis. Next base: position 56,592 of record PVJN01009173.1, on the reverse strand, counting down.
TACCCATTAATTCACTGATCATGCGTTCTGGCTAACCAGTCTCTCCTGTTAAGGCCACTCTGGGGCCCCTTTTAGGAGGGACTAAAAATGTTCCAATGTCTTATGGAGATACACTGAACATCAAGAGAGCAGAAAGTTGCAATGACTAGCTCAGTGGAACAAGTACCTAAGCCTGAAAGCAAAACAGAGGCTAGGTAGGGTGTTGGTTTTCTGTGGCATTTCACCAGCAACAGAACCCAGACTTTCCTAGTTTGTTCTTGAATCAATATCCTGAGGCTGAGAGTGTGTACAGCCCATTTTCTGAGCTATAGGTATGCTGGCTACTCTGTCCCCTGCCAGTTTGACCAGAACACTGAACCAGGCCAATGGCATGCCTCTTAAAGTACAATCCCTTGGTTTCCAGAACCAAGGAATAGAAAGCTTTAGAAACAGCTTCATCATTATTGTTATTATTTAGGTTACAATTATCTAAATATCTATTCATATATATGAAGCTAACCCTATAAAAATAGGTAAGTGTATATAAATAAATATTCACACATCGCCATTAACTATGACTCTTGGGGCAGGGTTGGGGTGTTAAGCTGAATGGCAAAACCTCTTTGCTCTTACTAATAGGTTTTCCAAAAATGCCCCTAAGGAATTTATAGGGGGAAGATTGAGATTTCCTAACTACCTCCTGCCAGACAGGACCCCCAGGACTGAACAGAATTCCTTGTACAAGCATGGCCAATATAGCTGGTATGCAAAGAAATGCCTGCATTTTCTAATGCTCATTCAGCATCCGCACTATGAAACCTAATGGATTATGCAAAGGGTATCTGGGGACAGGAAGCAGGTACCTGTCATGTATTATTCTGCTAGGTACCTTTTCAAAATCACATTTTCCATAAGAGACAAGTAAGTGTTTCTTCCATTCCATCTGTTGCCTGTACTAAAAGAAAAGCTCTTTGGTTTCTTGTTATAACATCCCATAGTTTTTATGCTTTATTTTTAATTATAGACTACATGAGATAAAACTTTTCCTGAAGTCACAATGGGTACTCTGAGGAAAGAAATATCTGTATCAGGTCCAGTAATCTATAGCAGTTAGGAATAAGAAGCTTGGAAACAAAGCAGCTAAGATTTGAGAACAGAAAAGAGATTTTTTTTTTAATTAAAAGCACATAACAAAAATACTGTGAACAATGTCCTCCTAATACTAAATCAGGTAGCAGTTACAGACTAAGCTACTAGAGAAAGATAACACTGTTGGGCAGACAGTGAGTGGTAGGGTATTTTAACTTGTGGATTGTATTTTCCTTTAAAAATATATTTTATTGATTTTTTTATAGAGGAGAAGAGAGAGGGATAGAGTTAGAAACATCGATGAAAGAGAAAAACCAATCAGCTGCCTCCTGAACACCCCCTACTGGGGATATGCCTACAACCAAGATACATGCCCTTGATCGGAACCAAACCTGGGACCTTTCAGTCCGAAGGCTGACTCTCTATCCATGGAGCCAAACCGGTTTCAGCTGTGTTTTTTTTTTTTTTTTTGGCAACAGTAGTAATTTTGGTATAAGAGGGAAAGAACATAAGGGAGTGGAGACCAATGCCACAAAATAAAGAGAAGGCACAAAGCAAAAACATAGCAGGGTCACATGCCAGCTAAAGTTATAGCTTTTCAGACTCTGACTCCTGGGTATATGAGTCCAGGAGGATGGTTTATTTGTACATGGCAGAATTAAGTTCATTCAGTTAGAGCCTTTTCTTGTTTAGAGTACAGTAGAGAAGATCTACCTTCGATCTGAGTTTATGACTGCTACTTATGATACACATTTGATACCGCTAAAGCACCTGTGTTTTTTTGAAGTCTTTAAAAAAGAAATTCTAGTTAACCAATTAATGCTGAATTTGGGATATAAAGAAGGAAATCCCTATCAAAGGAGAGAAAAAAAATCTCTTTAATGGCAACTATAAAAGACCAACCATGATTCTGCTCCTTTTCTACAGAGGCTAGCAAAATTAGGCACCTCACAAGGGAAGCGCTGCTGCTTTGAACATGTTCAGACTCAGAGCTGTGATTTCCAAAAGCTCATGTCTCCAGAGGCCGATACTAACTGCATCTTGTCAGCACTAAGTCCTGGCCTTCTTACCACCTATAGAGTGCCTTAAATTGGGGACAGTGCCTGCCTCGTTTCTTGGGATGCCACATCTTGAACCCTTGGTGCTGTAACAGGCAAGTTGCCTTTAGAATTAAGAACCATGGGGATTGATTTTTTCCTCAGGGCTTTGACTCTTTTTTAAAAAAAGATATTTTTATTGATTCTAGAGAGGAAGGGTGAGAGAATAGAAACATCAATGATGAAAGAGAATCATTGATTGGCTGCCTTCCGCATGCTTCCCACTGGGGATCAAGCCCAAAACCCAGGCATGTGCCATTGATCAGAATCAAACCTGGGACTCTTCAGTCGTAGGCTGACTCTATCCACTGAGCCAAACTGGCTAGGTCAGGACTTTGATTCTTTAACCACATTGCCAAATCTCTACTTTTTTTTTTCCTATCAAGACCTGGGGGATGGGAAGAGGGAGTCAATTTGCAAAGGATATGATTGCCTAATCTTCTCTGGTCTTCTCTCCCTGCTTTGTAGAGTATTCTTCTAAATGGAACCCTTAATTCTTTACAATTCTTCAAACGAGACAACAAAATGCTTTTAAACTAGACAATAAAATGGCAAACTGAACCAGTAGGGAAAGTGAATAAATGCAACTTTCTCAGGAACAACCTGAACTTTATGGTGTTTATTTCTTTTAAAGAATGTTCTGTACCCTATACCCAAAAAGAAAGCTTCATTTCCTTGAATTGTTTTACTGAGCAGCCAGGTTCTTTGGAAAATCCATCTCTGCTGGAATAAGACCTGGTTAAATGCACATTCTAGAGTGCAGAGCTCATACCACTGTTTGGATTCCTTTGGTTATTTTTCTTTTCCAGTGCTTCCCCTATGTTCTGCAAAGGATTATCAGCATGAAAGAGGTAGATGATAAAGGGTTTCAAGACTATAGAAGGTTTCAAAGTCATTTGTGGCTTAAACTTTGCTATAAACTGTTGGCCCAATCTGCAGGGCACTTAAAAGACTCCCCAGATTATAATAAGGGCACACACAGTAGAAGGAGCCAAGTTCACCTCGCTCAGTTGAGGTATCTTGAGTCTTAGCCTTCAGATCACCTAACCAGGGTTATCACATAACCTCTAGCACATTCTCTCTCCCAGAACACATGAGGTTCACATTAGTTCTTACACACGAAAGAAGAAGCAACTCTGAGAACCTTTCATTTGAAGGTTGAGTGGGTAATTCTTATCTTTTCCCACCCCCCACTTTCTTCTCCTTAGTTTCTGGCATTAGCTAATAATCTTAGTTTTTATATGGTAATTTTTAAGAGTTTGTAAATGGATGCTTTAGACATATTTGTTTTGAATCAGATGAAATGTGTGATAGACAAAAACATGGCCCTGTTGACTTCTTCTCTTACTTGCATAGTGGCCCTGGTCTGCGAACAATCTGGGTTGTTCTGAGGGCATCAACTTATGGAACTCTGAACATATCTCACAGGCTGATTTGACATGGGATAGATAGATAGGCAATTTTAAGGGGGTAAAATTTTTCAAAATGAGCCAACTCTTGCCCTGCAAAGATCAGAATAAATGTGTTTTTAGAGGGAGGGATGGTATCATTTACTTCCTGACACAAGGAAATAGTAAGAGTGAGACAAATTATGGCTTGATCCTCATTAGAAGGTCAAATGCTCCAAAATGATCAGGACAGGTCATATCCTTTAATGATTATAGGTCAAATAGAAGAGAAGTATCATCAGTTCATCTAGATACCTAAATAGGTAATGGGTTGCAAGAATTTCAAGTCCAAGAGAACATAAATCCAGATAATGGGGCCTTATCAAACAGTGCTCTGTCAGAGTTCCAAACTGGAGCGATTAGAAGGCCCTGTAATTCTGAATTATCACTTGGGTCAATGACAAAAACAGCCTTTTTAGAATTCCTGTTTATCTAGCAGAGCCTAGAGCAACCACCTTCATGTGTTTGATAGAGGTGGTAGGCCACAAGATTATAGCAATACTTTTGAGATACTGAGTAAACATTATGAAGCTTGGGTGATAATGCTTACCAGATGAGGCCCCTATTGGCCCACAGTTTGCCAGTAAAACTCGCCTCTGATTTGTACCAGCACCTCTGACAGGCCATAGAGAAAGGGAACTCCGAATGTAAGCAGCTGGCACATGAAAAAGGAGTCCAAAGGGTTTTGGGCCACCTGATGCCCAATCGAAGAAATGTTGCTTTGAAGGTGCTGGCTCATACCCTTGGCCTTGTCACAGAGGCCAAGACAGTGACGTGCCACCCAGCCAAACAAAGAAGTGAGGCTACCTGGAGTTCTATCAGCAGGGCTGGTGACGGTACTGGCTGGTCCATTTGTGTCTGCAATGGGGCCATCCTGCAGGGGTCCTCTGGGGTCCTAGGGAAGTCAAAAAGAAAAAGAAGAGTGACTGACTGAACCACTCAAATCTCATGAGGCAATGACATCCCAACTACTTAGTTTATTGCTCTCACCTTTAACCCAGAGTTATATTCCACACAAAATAAATCTTTCTTTAAAAAAGACTTATTTCACATGGAAGTCATGAATAGTCAAAATCTAGCTCCACCCAAGTATACCTTTTCCTACAAGTCCTTCTTCAGTCAACAGGAGCCTCTCAAGTAAGCATGAGCTAGCCTGCTCCCTGACAAGGAGACATCATGGGGTAAAGATGGAGGGAGGAGCTAGTTACTCTCATTAAAATAAAAAGAGAGAGAAGGAAAAATGTTCTTAGATAAGTTATTCACACAAGAAATAAACTGAAAGGAATTGGCAGACAGAGCAGATTATCTAAGTTCATTTTTAGGATGTCCTTTTCTCAGAGAGATGCTTATTTACAAAGGTAAAAGTCTTCTTTTATATAGAGTGAGCAGAAGGAAAGGTCTGACACAGTATTCTAAATCCAACTCAAGTGGTGGATAGAACATTACTTCAGTGAAATGCAGCATTAGATTAGGCTTGAAAAGTTGGTTTCCTCCCTGAAATGGACTATGACCATCTCTCAAGCAAGCCTTTCCCACTCATAGGAAAGGCAATTCAGTGGCCATTCAGCAGGCTCTGCTGGCTCCACAGTGACCTGTCACAACACTGAAATACATAGTGCCTGCTGCTTCTCCCCACGTAGAGATGGAATTACCATTACCTTTCCAGACAAAGGAGTCACTGCTGGTCTCTTTCTCTGTGCAGAGCTGGAGAGTCGGTAACAGTAGTGTGGTTTGCAGTAGAATTTACCTGCAGGCAGTAAGAGGTAGAGAAAAGGGGAATGAGCACAACTCTGTAATTCTGAACTTGACTTCCTGGTCTTGGCACATTCTCTATCCATCTCCTCAAGCCATGAGCATCATCACCACCTTAGCTTTTTCCAGGTTCAGGCTTCTTGTAACACTTTGATTTCAGCCCTCCTCTCCCCTTAGTCCTTTGGATATGTGAAGGCCATTGAGCCATCAGCCAATCAATGCCCAGAACAAAGATGTAAGCCTTACATGGCAGGGCCAGCAAACAAAGTGGCAGTGTATGCAGAACAAAGATATGGTCACATGAAAAGCTGGGAGTAACATTTGTGGAGAAACAAGAATGAATACAAATGCAGGGTGGAGGTACGGAGGCTGCAGGGGTGGGACAGCATTGAATGTTAGTTAACGTAGAGAGGACCCCTCTACTGCTCCTTGTCAGCACTGGTCAGACTGCAACTTATGACCCCCTTAGTGGCTTAGGATCAGCATTTAGAAACAATACAATGCGAAACTTAACCAAAAATCCTGTAGTGGACTATAAATAGAATGAAACAGAACACAATAGAATAAAAAGCATTAGAATGGTGCATAGTACATAATCAGAATTAAGGATTATTTCTTGCAACTTTTAGCTGTGACTACATTTGTTTATTGGGTCCTAATATAACATGTATTTGCTAGGGTGGGCATGGTCAAAATAATGAACAACACTCTCTTGGCTTTTCCCATAACACTGGTAGTGATTTAGTCAGAAAGGGTCATTTTTTGACTTTCTTTCTTCCCACTTAAAGAGCCACAGCTTTTGAAAATTAAAACGTAGAGCAATCCCACTCATTCTTCTCATTTGTATAAAGTTCTCTTTCGAGAAATGAACTTTTCCATTCTCAAAGTTAAGATAAGAGAACCTAACCTGAAAAACAATAGAAAAGATCAATAAAACTGAGAGCTGTTTTTTTTTAAAAAGAAATAAAACTGAAAAACCTTAACTAGACTAATTCAGAAAAAGAGAAGTCAAATAAAATCAGAAACGAAAAAGGATATATTACAAATGATACCACAGAAATACAAAGGATCATGAGAAACTACTATGAACAATTAATTATATGCTAACAAGCTGGATAACCTAGAAGAGACAAATAAATTCCTAGAAACATTCAACGTATTACTAAGAGTAAAGCCTGGAGAAATAAAAAATCTGAATTGACCAATATCAAATGGTCTATAATCAATAAATTCAGTAATCAAAACCCTCCCCACGCAGAAAAGCCCAGGACCAGCTAGATAGTTTCACTGATAAATTATACCAAACATTTAAAGAAGAATTAACAGGGGGAGAAATCAAGATGGTGACATAGGTAAACACCTAAACTGCAGCCTCCTGAGTCACTGATATCAAAACTACAACTAACAGACAAAACGGACACCATCCAGAACCACAGGAAAGCTGGCTCAGTGGAAATTCTACAACTAGAAGGAAAGAGGAAAGCACATTGAGACTCAGAGGAGCTGCAAAAGGCTGAAGTATGAAGACGTTCACCTGGAGAGGATGGTCAGTTGTGTATATGGGCAACTGAGTGCGTGGCTGGCTTTCTAAAGCGGGAGGGAGATGGAAGCTCCCGACTGCACTGAACTCCAGACCTAGGTGAGACTGTGGGAAAGCAGACTTATTCAGGGGGAATCTGGACTGTCAGAAAAAGAGAAAGGACACTGAGACTTGGGAGCTTCAGAGGGCAGATGTCTGTAGGGGCGCGAGTGCATGCAGAGAGCACTGATTGCTGAATGCACAGGTGGCTGAGTGAGCGGTTGGCTTTCAAAAGTGGGAGGGAGACGGAAGCTCCTGACTGCACTGAACTCTAGTTCTGAGTGAGTTTCTGAGAACCCAGACTCAACCAGGGAGAAACTGGACAGCAGGTGGAACTCGAGCATGGCTTTCTCTCAGAGGTGCTTGCAGTGATTACCGAGGGACACTGAGATCCAGGGACCTCATAGGGCAGGGCTGATGGGAAACCAAGGTTGTCTGCTCCACTCTGAAACTCCGCCCTATCCAAGCTGAGCACAGGGACTTTTGCAATTTTGCAAGTCTTGTCTCATAAGGATGTTGCCAGCACAGTTCTCCCAGTGTAGACACAGCTGATCCTCACAGCCAATTGGCCTGGAGGTCAATTCCTCCCAGTGATACCAACAACAATCAAGATTTAACTACAAAAAGGCTGTATACATAGTCCACAAAGGTATGCACCAAGAGTGTCCACCTCAGGTAACTGGGGAGGCTGAGCCATGAGGCCCTATAGGACACCTACCACACAAAGCTACTCTACCAACTCAGGGAAGCAGCAAAAATGCGGAGATGAAAAAACAGATCACAAATGAAAGAAATGGAGGAAAGCAAACTATTGGATATAGAGTTTAAAACCATGGTTAAAAGGTTTTTCAAGAATTTCCTAGAAAAGGATGAAAAATTTAGTGAGACCCTCAAGGATATGAAAAAGGACCAACTAGAAATTAAACATACACCAATTAAAATAAAAAATATTATACAGAGACCTAACTGCAGACTAGAGGAAGACAAGAATCAAGTCAAAGATATGAAATACAAAGAAGCAAAAAACACTCAGTCGGAAGAGCAAAAAGAAAAAAGAATACAAAAATTTGAAAATAGTGTAAGGAGCCTCTGGGACAAACTCAAGGGTACTAACATCCAAATTATGGGGGTGCCAGAAGAAGTGAGAGAGCAAGATATTGACAACCTATTTGAAGAAATAATAACTGAAAACTTCCCAAATCTGGAGAAAGAAATAGACTTACAAGTCCAGGAAGTGCACAGAACCCCAAACAAAAGGGGTCCAAAGAGGACCACATCAAGACACATCATAATTAAAATGCCAAGAGCAAAAGACAAAGAGAGAATCTTGCAAGCAGCAAGAGAAAAACAGTTAATTACCTACAAGGGAGCACCCATACAACTGTCAGCTAATTTCTCAACAGAAACTATGCAGTCAGACGGGAGTGGCAAGAAATATTCAAAGTGATGAATAGCAAGAACCTACAACCAAGACTACTCTATCCATCATTCAGAATTGAAGGTCAGAGAAAGAGTTTCACAGATAAGAAAAAGCTAAGGGAGTTCATCACCACCAAATCAGTATGATATGAAATGCTGTAAAGCATTCTTTAAGAAGAGGAAGAAGAAAAAGGTAAAGATAAAAATTATAAACAACAAATACATGTTTATCAACAAGTGAATCTAAAAATCAAGTGAATAAAAAATCTGATGAACGGGAACAACTGGTGAATATAATAGAATCAAGGGCATAGAAAGGGAGTGGACTGAAAATTCTCGGGGGAAAGGGATGTAGGGAGTGTGGGAAGAGATTGGACAAAAACTGTATACCTATGGATGAGGACAGTGGGGTGGAGGTAAGTGCAGAGGTTAGGGTGGGAACTGGGTGGAATGGAGCTATGGGGAGAAAAAAAAGAAACAATTGTAATAATCTGAACAATAAAGATTTATTAAATTAAAATAAAATAAAGAAGAATTAACAACAATCTTTCTCAAATTCTTCCAAAAAAACTGAACAGGAGGTAACACTCCCCATTTTACAATGCCAGTTTTACCCTGAAACCAAAGCCAGGTAAGGTAGCTACAAGAAAAGAAAATTATAGACCAATATCACTGATTAACATAGATGCAAAAACTCTCAACAAAATATTAACAAACAGAATTCAATCACATTAAAAGGATCACTTGGCATAATAAACTGGAGTTTATTCCTGGGGTGTAAGGATAATTTAACATATGCAAATCAATAAATGTGACAACATATCACATTGATATAATGAAAGATAAAAACCACATTCATATTAATTGCTAAAAAAAAGTATTTGACAAACTACAATATTTTTTGGTGATAAAAATGCGCAACAAATTCAATATAGAAGGAACATACCTCAACATAATAGAGGCCATATATGACAAGCCCACAGCTAACATCATGCTCAATGGTGAAAAGTTGAAAGCTTTTCCTCTAAAAATCAGGAACAAGACACAGGTGCACACTCTCACCACTCTTATTTAACACCAGAGGCCTGGTTGGGTCCTGAAGGGGATGGTGAGATTCCCAGGAGGTGGAGGGAGCCAGGACGTGATTGGCCCTCCCAGTGGGCAGTAGGGGTCTAGATCTGTCCCCTGGATCTGTGACTCTAATATTCATGCTGGTTATCAGGAGCCACCTGGTGGCTTTTATATTGTTTCTTCCTTGCAGAGTGCCTAGGAGGGTGGGCAGGGTGTGTGTTAAGTTAAGCCTGCAGTGCTCGAGGCCGACTTCCAGGAGGCCTGCAGTACTGTTAGGATCTTGCCGGCTGCATTGGTTTATTGGTGCCTGGCCTTTTCTCTGGAAATTGGACCTAAAGGACTACTGAGGGAGTGAGTTGCTTTTGCTGGGCTGGTGGGCTGCTGGGAAGGGTCAGTCAGCTGAGCAGCAAGCACTCCCACTGTGGGAGGACACTGACCACTGGGGGCAGCTCCTGCATTGAGCATCTGCCCCCTGGTGGTCAGTGTGCAAGACAGCAACTGATTGTTCTGGTTGTTCAGTCATAACGATTGCTTAGGGTTTTATATATTTAACATAGTGCTGGAAATCCTAGCCAGAGTAATCTGACAATAAAAAAATAGAAGGCATCCAAATAGAAAAGGAAGAAGCAATATTGTTTTTGTTTGTAGATAATATGATCTTATATATATAAAAACCTAAAGACTCCACCAACCACCTCTAGGATTAATCAACAAATCTGGTAAAGTTTTAGGATCCAAAATCAACATACATAAAGCTACTGAATTTCTATATGCTAACAACAAAACATCTGAAAAAGAAATAAAACAATCTCATTTAAGTAGCATCAAAAACAATAAGATACTTAGAAATAAATCTAACCAAGGAATGAAAGACTTGATACAAAAAATATCAAGACACTGATTAAAGAAATTAAAGAAGATACAAACAAATAGAAAGATATACTAAATTCATAGGATAATTAATATTATTAAAATATCCATAATACCCCAAACAATATACAGAAATACAACCTCTAAGAAAATACCAAAGGCATTTTTCACAGTAATAGAAAAAAAAATCTTAAAATTTGTATGAAGCCACAAAAGACCCTAGTCAAAGCAATCCTGAGAATGAAGAACAAAGCTGGAGCCATAATATTCCCAATTTCAAACTACTTTACATGGGTATAGTAATCAAACACTATGATACTGGCATAAAAATAGGCACACAGGCCAATGGAACAGAGTCAAGAGCCTAGAATTAAGCCTACACATATATAATCCTATATAATAAATGGATAGTATGCAAATTTTCCCCTCGACTGAGAGTTCAACTAGGTATGGGCCGGCCGGGGGGAGGGACTGGCTGGGGCAGTGGCAGTGGCAGGCTGATGATGGCAGGCAGCATGGGGAAGGGAGGCAGTACTCAGCTGGCCACTGCCAGCACTAGGGACCCTACTAGTACTAGTGCATGGATTTTATGCAATGGGCCTCTAGTCCAGTAATATTTGACAAGGGAGCTAAGAATACTCAATCAGGAAAAGAGTCTCTCCAATAAATGGAAACATAAAATTGGACCTCTATCTTAATCTACTTAATAAACTTAAAATGGATTAAAGATTTAGCATAAGACTTCAAACTAACTCCCAGAAGAAAACAGAGGAAAAACTCCTTGGCATTGGTTTTAGAGGGGATTTTCTGGATAGGAAAGCAAAAACACAAGCAAAAAAGGCAAAAAATAAACAAATGGGACTACATTAAATTAAAAAGCTTCTGCAGAGCAAAAGAAAGATCATCAAAATGAAAAAGCAGCCATCAGAATAAGAGAAAATATTTGTCAATCATATATATGACAAGGGGTTAATATATAAAATATGTAAAGAATATAATTCAATAGCAAAAAAATCTAATGACCTAATTAAAAAATGGGCAGAGAAATTAAACATACAGTTTTCCATAGAAGACATACAAATGGCCAACAGGTAGATGAAGAGGTACTCAACATTAGTGATCTCCAGGGAAATGCAAATCAAAACCATGAGGTATCAGTCATATCTGTTAGAATGCCTGTCAACAAAGAAGTAGAATACAATAGAATGTGAAGAAAAGAGGATCCCTATGCAGTCTTGTTGAGATTATAAACTGGTAAAGTCACTATGAAAACAGTATAGAGGTTCTTTAATAAATGAAAAATAAGACTCATATGATCTAGCAATCCCACTTCTGGGTATTTACCTAAAGATACAGCAGTTAAGATTTTGTGAAGATATCTGCACCCCCAGGTTAACTGCAGCATTAATCACAATAGCCGAGATATGAAAACAACCTGTGTCTACTGATTGATGAATGGATAAAGAAGATGTGATTATATACACAATAAAATATTATTAGCAATCAAAGAAATCCTATTTGTTAGGTTTGATAGAGCAATTGAATTCCTTCCCCCAGGAAATGACTTTTAAGGCCATGCCACTATGGACATTCCCTTTTGCTGAGATCACACTTCACTTGCTGAGACCACATTCCATGATATTTCCCCTCCCAACCTGTACAGAGAATTTTCCTTCCAGAAAAAGCCCACCTAGAGTCCTTTAAAAACCTCTGACTCCCAGTCTTTGGGGGCTGCTGGAGCTCAGCCACTGGGTGTGTGAATGATTGAATAAATTCATAATCCCTCACCATTCTGGCCTTGTGAATTCCTCCTTTGGCAATCTAACAATTGGTGCCAAAATGCAAGGGGGTTCCATTAGAATGGGGAGCCATCGCCCTGGCTTCAATCACCCTGAGTTTGCTACTAGGAAAGCAGTAGGCAGTGGAAGCTAGACCTGGGCTTACTTTTGAATCCTACTGGGGTGACATGATTGCCGGCCTCCATTAGGTATTCCTCCCTATAGACCCTCCCAAACCAGCCACAGAGGATACAGGATCAGGAACCTCTCCTTCTTCATTGCTGATCCTCCATCCCATACCGGCCAATCTTCTCTAGGTGAGGACACCCTATAATACCCCTCATCTCGAGTCTTCTACCCAGTCTCTCTCGCTGACTTCTCAAAAGTCTCTCATCTCAAAAGTCCTAGCTCTAGGCCAGAAGACTCCTCATTTATTTGGCTTTGGGTCCTTCTGGATAGGGGGACACCTAGTCCAGAGAGTCACCTCTCATTTCTCATAATTTGTTTAGCAGTGAGGATGCCTGCCCTAAACAGTCACCTTTGGATTTGTGGTCTATCACTCACCTCTCCTCTCTTGTGGGTCAAGTTATTCTCCATCTGCACACTCCATTGGGAATCACCTCATTTTACTTTATAATTCTGTTTGGCCACAATATAAACTAGACAATAAAAAATTCTCAATGGCCTGAAAATGGCATTTTTAATTTTAACACATTGCACAATTTAGATAATTGCTGTCACTGCAATGGAAAATGGTCAGAGATTCCCTACGTCCAAGCCTTTCACCCTTCAGTCTCTCTCAGTCCAGCTCTATCCATCAGAACCTTCTCCTTTCACACCAAACATCATACCTCTAACACTGCTGATTCTGAATCTACTTTGAACCCAGTGGACCACCGACTCCACCCCCTTACACATCCTTTCCCTCACCTGCAGTAGATTCCCAAAACCTAGACTCTTCTAACCACAACCACCTTTCCCCCCATCCCCTGAGAGCCCAAATCCTAAGAACACAACCTCCAAAACAGCCTTTTTTTCCACCTAATATTTGCTCTTGGGCCACCTAAAGACCATCTTCCTCAACAGCCTCTTCTATTCTTATGCCCATTCTATCCCTTTGGGAGGTAGCAGGAACTGAGGGTGTTATGGTCAATGTTGACAAACTTAATGAAATCACTCAAGGCCCTGACGAAAACCCAGCTCTTTTTCTCTTCTGCCTCATAGAGGCCTTACAGAAATTTACCACCTTAGACCTCACCTCCCCAGAGGGAGCCCTTCTTCTGACACCCATTTTATATCCCAGTCAGCCCCTGACATATGCTGCAAATTTAAAAAAATAGACACAGGTCCACAAACCCCTCAAAAAGACTTTGTTAACTTGGCCTTTAAGATCTTGGATAATAGAAATGAGAATCAAACTAAAAAACAAAGTTGAGATCAGGCAAAGGCTGAGGCCCAGAGTAGGCCTTCCAGCTTCTAGCCACTACTCTCATGAACCCCAAACAAAGTGCCCAACACTCTCATGAACCCCAAATGAAGTCCTCCAACTAACGGTAAGTCAGAACTAAGCCTCCTCTGCTTTAAATGCAACAAGAGAGGACACTGGACCAAGTCCTGTTCCAATCTGAGACCATACCTGGGCTCTACCCAAAGTGCAGAAAAGAAGGCTACTGGAATCAGACCATAAACTGGCCCCTCCAGGTTGGACCTGAGCAAGGCTGCCCTCTGGATCCAGTTTGGAGCTCCCAGACTTCTGGGACTGGCCAGCAAAGACTGAAGCTACCCATGCCCTGAGAGGGCCCCAGAGACTTACATGACCAGGACAGAGCCTCAAGTAACGAATATGATAGCAGATAAGCTGATCTCCTTTTTAAATGACACTAGGGCCAATTATTCTGCCCTCTCTGAATTTGCTGGGATTCTTTTCCTCTCCTCAGTCACTATTATGGGGGTTGATAGACTCGTCTCACAGTCATTAGCCACCTCACATCTACACTACATCTTACTAAATACCCCCATTCACTCTTTTCTAGTTCTATCTCAGTGTCCGACTGGAGCTACCAGGCATCTCCTCATAAAACCCAGTTGATCCAAACCACAGTTGCCTACCTCACTTTCACTCTCACCCCACAAAGCCATACCATTCCTTAGACCCATGGTCGGCAAACCACAGTTCATGAGCCTTATGCAGCTTTTTGGCCCCTTGAGTGCGGCTCTTCCACAAAATACCATAGCCTGGGCAAGTCTATTTTAAAGAAATGGCATTATAAGAAGATTAAAAAATTTGGCTCTCAAAAGAAATTTCAATTGTTGTACTGTTGATATTTGGCTCTGTCGACTAATGAGTTTGCCGACCACTGCCTTAGACTGTAAACACCTTATCTCCTGCATGACTGTCCCCTCTTCTAAACAAGAAATACTCTCCACTGAAACCGATTTGGCTCAGTGGATAGAGCGTCAGCCTGCAGACTGAAAGGTTCCAGGTTCGATTCTGGTCAAGGGCATGTATCTTGGTTGCAGGCACATTCCTAGTGGGGAGGAGGGGGACGTGCAGGAAGTGGCTGATCAATGTCTCTCTCTTATTGATGTTTCTAACTCACTATCCCTCTTCCTTCCTCTCTGTAAAAAATCAATAAAATATATTAAAAAAAAGAAATACTCTCCTTTCTCAGGCTTGCTAGGTAGTCCCCTCTGAGTTCCCAACTTCAGTCTTCTCACAAAACTCCTCTCTGACATGACATGGTGAAGGGACCCCCTCTCACTCAGCCTTTAGATTCCAAGGCTAGCATTATCACCCTCTTTAATGCTGTAAAAACTACTCTTTCCTTAGCACCTTTTTACCCTCTACCCTTCCAAAGAATAGTTTCTTTCTAAAACTGCAAATTCTTAACAGTCTGGCTACTGTCAGAAGCTGAACTCATTATAACCTACACCTTAGCATATAATCTCTAAGGAAAAATGTGGCAGTTTTAAATCCAAGTGGTTGGAGGCCTGAAAAATGCAGTCCTAGAATAAGCTGCAGGGCCTGCTCACTATCTTGCTCAGCCTTTTCTCCAGCCTCATATGCCTACACATAATTTCCCAAAGTCTTCTTAGGCAACTTAAAAGCTTTGGAGCATTGCTGGGTTAAATGATAAATATCTAAATATCTCAATAAGTTTTAAGTTCACCTGATTTTAGCCTTTGTTACAGAAAATCTATAAAGTAGGTTTGGAACTGTTAATGCAATGTCTTGTGCTTTGTTATGTTTCTTGAAAGTGAGAGTGTTCATAAATGTTAATTTAAGCAATGCTGACTGTAACTGAAAAATTAAGGTTATAAGCAGAATAGGGAAACTGAGATAGTAAAACAGTAGTTTGCAACTATCTAGCAAATCCAGATGCCAAGAATTTGCAATCATCCAGGAGACCCTATCTTCCTTAAACCAGGACACTTAAGAGTAAATGATTTGAAGATAAACCTCATTTTGGTATATTAGACTATAGCCCTCCTAACTAATGTCTCTTTCCTTCCACCAGACTATTTATCATAATTCTTATTCATTTAGCTTTTGCCCCAGTAATGTTAAATTTTATAAAACAGTTTATCTCCACCAGGTTACAAGGCTTACTTGCATTCAGGATATATCACCCCTAGACACCATCAAAACCTCCTTTTATTCCCAGGCCTCATTGGCCTTTTGACAGCAAGAAGAAGGATGATGGACCAGTTATAGGTATAGAAACTTAATGGGCCAGAAAGCTCTGGATGCTAGCAAGGGGCAAAGCTGGGAAAATAAGAACCTCGCTCCCAGGGTAACCTATCCTCCCCTAGCAAATAACTAGTCATGCAACTAAGACCTCTGATCTTTTCCTTCCTAAAGATAACATTCAGGCCTCAGTTATATTTCAGCTCCAGGCTCAGAAAAGCAGCAAAACCAGACAGGTGATGTTGTGGCAACCTCAGGACCAGCTTTTATCTTCCAAGTCACTTAACAGGACCATTTTTAAGGCTTAACAATTAGTATCTTGGGGAAATCATGCTGCTGCAACCCCTTGTGCAGCCTACTATTATCAAAGTCCATTCCCCTGTCATTTCGATGTTCCCCCTCAGCAGGAAAGAAATACAGAAAATATGACCTTCATCCTGATTCCATAAAATACAAAGGCTGGAATGTTAAGTCTGATCAAATATTTGAATCAATAACCCTCCCCTGGGATCTGACCTTTAGGCCACTTCACAATGGACATTCCAATTGCTTAGACCCCATTCCACTTGCTAAGACCATTATCTCTCCCCTCTGGATTTTCCCAGAATCCAAAGCTGCACAGAGAATTCTCTGTCCAGAAAAAGCCTGACTATAGTCCTTTAAAAATCTCAGGGGGGAATCCAAATCTTTGGGCCTGATGGAGCCATCTGGGGCTCAGCAACAGGTGTGCATATGATGGAATAAATTCGTAATCCCTCACCATTCTGGCCTTGTGCGTTCCTCCTTCAGTGACCTAACACTATTGTTTGCGACAATTTGGATGGACCTTGAAGGCAGATAAAGACAAATACTATATGATACCCAGGTGTAATGTAAAAAGACAAACTCAGGAAAATAGGTCAGAGAGGTGGTTGCTAAGGTTTGAGGGATGAGGGATATACTGGTCAAAGGGTTAAGTTTTAGTTATAAGATTAACAAATTTAGGGATCTAATGTACAGCATGCTGATTATAGCTAATAATACTGAATCATATATACTTGAATGTTGTTAAGAGAGTGGATCACAAATGTTATCACTAAAGCAACAGCCTCGCAAGCACCCTGCCTCCATCCCTGCAGCAGCAGCTGCATGAGAAGCCCACACCCATATGAGAAGCAGCAGCCCCGTGAGCAGCATGCTCCAATCCAAGGACCGGTAACCTCACATGGCGTTTCCATCTGAGGAGCAGCAGCAGCTTCACGTGCAATGCTACGAGTAGCAGTTCATGCCCAAAGAGTAGCAGCTGCGTGAGCAGCCTGTCGCTGTCCAAGGAATAGCAGCCATGCACAGCCCACCCCCATACGAGGAGCAGCAGACTCATGAGCAGCCTGCCCCATACAAAGAGCAGCAACCGAGTGAGCAGCCTAGCCCCGCCAGCCAGAAGAGCCACCATTGCTGTGAGGAGCACTGACTACAGGAGAAGCCACTGTCTGAGGAGTCGCTGCTGCCTGAGGTGCAGCCATTGTATGACTTGACACCTAGATCTGTCGGTGAGAGCAAAAATGGGGAGACAAAAAAAAACCGCAAAGGAAAGAAAAGGCGGAATTGCCAGAAAAGCACCTAAGTGAAACAAAGGCAGGCAATATGTCAGAAAAAGAATTCAGAATAAGGGTCACACAGTTCATAAACCAGATGGATGAGAAAATCAACAACTTATGAAATAATCAAGAAGAAATAAAGAGTAATATAGCAGCAATAAAAAACACCATGAAAAGTTTCAACAGTAGACGGGGAGAAATGGAGGACTGAATTAGCAAATTAGAAGATAAGGAAGCAAAACACACCCAAATTGAACTGCAATTGAAGAAAAAAATTAAAAGATAGGAGGGGAGCCTATGGGAGCTTTGGACAACATGAAACAAAGCAACATACGAATAATAGGGGTGCCAGAACAATAGGAAGAGGAACAAGGGTTAGAAAACTTATTTCAAGAAATAATGTCAGAAAACTTCTCTGATGTGGGGAAGAAAAAGTCACACAAGCACAGAGAGTCCCAAACAAGATGAACCCAAAAAGACTGACACCAAGACAAATCATAATTAAGATGGCAAATGTTCGGGACAAAGATGGAATGTTTAAGTCTTCAAGAGAGAGGAAGAAAGTGACATACAAGGGATCTGCCATTGGATTATCAAATTATTTCTCAACAGAAACACATTAGGCCACAAAAGAATAGAAATAAACTTACAAAGTGATGCAAAGCAAGGGACTGAATCTAAGAATATTCTATCTGGCAAAGAATACTATTCACAATTAAAGGAGAAATCAGGAGATTCACAGACAAAAAAGAGGCAATGCAATGCAAGAAATATTAAAGGGACTGGTGTAAAAAGAAGAAATAAAAAGGGAAGAAGGAACACAGACACAAAAATAAAAGGCTATAAACAAGTACCTACAATTAATAAGTTTAAATGTAAATGGACTAAATCCTCCAATCAAAAGACATCCAGTGGCTGAATGGATGAAAAAACATGACCCATATATATGCTGCCTATAAGAGACCCACTTCAGAACAAGAGACTCACACAAACATAAAGTGAAGGGATGAAAAAATATCTTTCAGGCAAATGGAAATAAAAATTTAAAAAAAGCTGGTGTAGCAATACTTATATCTGACAAAATAGATCTCAAAGTGAAGGCCCTAACAAGAAATAAGGAATGCCACTTCATAATATTATATAGATTAATACAACAAGAGGATGTAATCTTGGTAAACATATATACACCCAATGCAGGAGCACCCAAATACACACAAAAAAAGAAAAAACAAAAATCTCCTGGAAGATATCCAAGGAGAGATTGAAAATAATACAATCATAGTAAGGGACTTTAAATCCTCTAAACAAAAAATCAGCAAGGAAACAGCAATCCTAAATAACTCACTATACCAGATAAACTTAACTGAAATATTCAAAATATTTTACCCCAAAGCCATGGAATATACATTTTCCTCAAGTGCACATGGGACATTTTCAAAGACAGACCACATATTGGGTCACAGGCAAAGTCTCTCCAAATTCAAGAATATTGAAACCATATCAGGTATCCTCTCAGACCACAATGGCACAATATTAGAAATAAACTAAAATAAAAACAATAAATTCTTGGAACACTTGGAAGCTGAATAGCATACTATTAAATAATGATTGGGTTATTACAGTATCGAAGAAGAAATTAAAATAATCCTGAAAATGAATGACAATGAAAACACAACAATCCAAAATCTATGGGACACAATAGAAGCAGTTCTGAGAGCAACATTTATTCTTTATAGGCCTACCCACTAAAACAAACAAAAAAAAATGGTCATAAATCATCTAACTCTACAACATAAAGAATTAGAAAGAAAGCAAGAAAAGCCTAGAATGAGCAGAAGGAAGGAGATAATAAAGATCAGAGCAGAAATAAAGGATATAGAGACAAAAAACAAACAAACAAAAACAAACAAACAATACAAAATATCAATGAAACCTAGAGTTGGTTCTTTGAAAGGATAAACAAGATTGATGAACTTCTAGCCAGGCTCACCAAGAAGCAAAGAGAGAAGACCCAAATAAACAAAATCAGAAATGAAAGAGGTGCAATAACAACAGATCGCACAGAAATACAAAGGATTATTAAAACACACTATGAACAACTAACTCTATTCCAATAAACTAGACAACCTAGAGGAAATACCCATATTCCTAGAAAAATACAACATTCCAAAACTCAATCAGGAAGAATCTAAAAATCTTACTAAGCCGATAACAATGGAGAAAATTGAAGCAACGGTTAAAAAGCTTCCAGCAAACAAAAGCCTGGGGCCAGAGTTTTACCAAACATTCAAAGAAGAGCTAAAACCTTTCCTCTTCAGACTATTCCAAAAAATTCAAGAGGAAGGAACACTTTCAAGCTCATTCTATGAAGTGAGTATTACTCTAATACCAAAACCAGATAAAGACAACACAATGAAAGAAATTACAGGCCAGTATCCCTCATGAACATAGATACCAAAATCTTCAACAAAATTCTTGCGAATTGGATCCAGCAGTACATCAGAAAGATTATACACTATGACCAGGTAGGATTTATCCCGGGGATGCAAGGATAGTACAATAATCGCAAATCAATAAATGTGATACATCGCACAAATTGAGAGATTAAAATCACATAGTCATATCAATTGGTGTGGAAAAAGCATTTGACAAAATCCAACACCCTTTCTTGATAAAAACCCTCAGCAAAGTGAGAATAGAGGGATCATACTTCAACATAAAAGCCTTATATGAGCCGAAACCGGTTTGGCTCAGTGGATGGAGCGTCGGCCTGGGACTTGGAGGGTCCCAGGTTCAATTCCGGTCAAGGGCATGTACCTGGGTTGTGGGCACTTCCCCAGTGGGAGGCATGCAGGAGGCGGCTGATCGATGTCTCTCTCTCATCAATGTTTCTCGCTCCCTATCCCTCTCCCTTCCTCTCTGTGAAAAGTCAATAAAATATATATATAAAGCCTTATATGATAAAGCTACAGCCAACATCATACTCAATGGGCAAAAACTAAAACCATTCCCCTAAGAACAGGAACAAGACAGAAATGTCCACTTTCACCACTCCTGTTTGACACAGTACTGGAAGTGCTAGCCATAGCAATCAGACAAGAAGAAGAAATAAAAGACATTCAAATTGGAAAATAATTAGTAAAACTGTCATTTGCAGATGATATGATACTGTACATAGAAAACTCTAAAGACTTCATTAAAAATTATTAGACTTAATAAATGAACTCAGCAATGTAGCAGGATACAAAATTAATGCCAAGAAATCTATACACCAATAGTCAACTTATAGAAAGATATTTTAAAAAAACAATCCCATTTACCATTGCACCCCAAAAATTAAGATACCTAGGAATAAACTTAACCAAGGAGGTAAAAACTTGTACTTGGAAAATGACAAGATACTGAAAAAAGAGATAGAGGAAGACATAAACAAATGGAAGAACATACCATGTTCATGGATTGGTAGAATCAACATTATTAAAATGCCCATACTACCTAAAGCAATCTACAGATTTAATGCATTCCCCATTAAAATACGAATGGCATATTTCACAGACCTAGAAAGAACTTTCCAAAAAATTATCTGGAATAAAAAAAGACCCCAAATAGCTGCAGCAATTCTGAAAAGAAGAACAAAGTAGGAGGTATCTCAATACCACACACCAAGCTGTATTACAAAGCCACTGTTCTCAAAACTGCCTGGTACTGGCACAGGAACAGACATATAGACCATGGCATAGAATAAAGAATCATAAACTGATCCAAATCTCTATGCTCAATTATTATTTGACACTGGAGGCATGAATATCCAGTAGAATCAAAACAGTCTCTTCAATAAATGGTGCTGGAAAAATTAGACAGTTACATGCAAAAAAATGAAACTAGACCACCGACTTACACCATACAAAAAATAAAGTCAAAATGGATAAAGAACTTAAAAGTAAGTCGGGAAACCATAAAAATCTTAGAGGAATCCACAGGTAGCAAAATGTCAGACATATGCTGAAGCACTATCTTCACCCATACGGCTCCTAGGACAATGGAAACTAAAAAGAGACCATGGAAACTAAAAAATAAAATAAAATAAACAAATGGACTATATCACAATACAAAGCTTCTGTACAGCAAAAGAAACCATCAACAAAACAATGAGAGACCACTGCATGGCAGAACATATTTGTGAATGTCATCACCGATAAGGGTTTATAATCTCCAACATTTACAGGGAACTCATTCAACTTAACAAAAGGAAGATAAAGAACCCAATAAAAAAATGGGGAATGGATCTAAATAGGTACTTTTGAAAGAAGTCATAAGGAAGGCCAAGAGACATATGAAAACATTCTCAAAGTCACTAATCATCAGAAAGATGCAAATCAAAACAACAATGTGGTACCAGCTCACGCCCTTCAGAATGGCAATCATCAACAAATCAACAAATGACAAGTGCTGGAGAGGATGCGGAGAAAAAGGAAACCTTCGTGCACTGTTGGTGGGAATGCACACTGGTGCAGCCACTGAGGAGAACAGTATGGAGTTTCCATAAAAAACTAAAAATGGAACTTCCATTGACCTAGTGATCCCACTTCTAGGAATATATCCCAAGAAACTAGAAAAACCAATCAGAAGAGATATATGCACCCCTATGTTCATAGCGGCACAATTTACCATAGCTAAGATTTGGAAATAGTCTAAGTACCCATCAGAAGATGAGTGGATTAAAAACACAGTGGTACATGTACACAATGGAATACTACACTGTAGCAAAAAAAAAGCAATTCTTAACATTTTCAACAGCATGGATGGAACTGGAGAGCATTGTGCTAAGTGAAATAAGCCAGTCAGAGAAAGATAAATATCACCTGATATCACTCATTTGTGGAGTATAATGAACATAAACTGATGCACAAAAACAGACCCAGAGATAGAGAAGCATCAATCAGACCACAAATCTCAGAGGGAAGAAGGTAGGGAAGAGCAGGGGTCAGGGGGAGAGATCAACCAAAGGACTTGTATGCATGCATGTAAGCCTAACCAATGGACACAGACACCATGAGGGTGAGGGCATGAGTAGGGGTGGGTGGGGATGCAATGGGGGAGATAAGGATACACATGCAATACTTTAATCAATAAAGAAAATGAAAATAAAAAACATTATCACTACACAAAAGAATTAGTAACTAAGTGACAGTATAGAGGTGGTGGCCAATAATATGGTTGTAATCACTTTACAATGAATAAATGTATCAAAACAGCATGTTGCCTACCTACCTTAAAGTCAACCAATGTTATGTTATCAATCACATTTCAATGAACTGGGGGTTGGGGAGAGAAAAGGGAGAGAGAGAGAAAAAGAGAGAGAGAGAGAGAGAACCTAAAATTCAAAGTAAATAAAGATGAAACGGCATTCTTCCTTTTTTCCCTTCGTCTGGTGATCTGATTATATTTCTTGTCCTTCAAGGTAAGTGACTTACGTTTTTCTTTTATGGCATTCTCCTGCAACACTGAATAAATCTCTTTTTTTTTTAAATTATTGATTTGAAAAACAGAAATATGGATTTATTGCCTCCCATTCTCACCTGACTGGGGATCAAACTTGCCACCTTTCAGTGTTTGGAACGATGCTCCAATTGAGCCAGACTGGCCAGGCTGAATAAATCTATTAGAAAAATAGTTTATCAACTTTCATAATTTCAAATAATATTCATATACACAGTACGTTTTCTGAAACAGAATTTCCCACTAGCTTCTGGCACTTAATAAAAACTCAGAGACACTACAGCTATTGTCAGGAACATCTCACAGTCAAAGAACCAGCAAGCTCACTGTTTATTCCTCTACAGGAGAAGTCCAGTCATGGGTTGGTTATTTATTTATCTATCTATCTATCTATCTATCTATTTATTTATTTATTTATTTATTTTCAGCTTGGATACAATTTCCTTTTATAATCTGTAATAAACCATTTCACTTTTTATTTTGGCTAAGATAAAATATAATTAGGAAAGGACAAAAATGCATTAGTGCTTGGATCATATACTACTTTTTTCTGTTTTTTTATTTCATTCTCTAAGAAACACCCTCCCCCCCGCCCCCCATGTGATTCCAATGTGGCTTCCAACCAGGTGGCCTGATATTCCTCAGCAGAGAAGTGGGCTAGGGTACTATCCAATGTAAAATAAATTGCATGACACTGGTATATTGTCCCCATTTGTTTAAGGATATGATGGAATATTCATGAGATGCCGAATGTCTTTCAATATTTCTCCATTTTTCTATTAGAGTGTATCTTCCAGTTTGACCTATTGCTTAAAATAAGACTATTACAAACTCCTGGCAAGTTGTGACTTCAGTGACCCCACAAACAATTCTCTGAACTCCATCCACTCATACTTTAAGTTCCATGGTACACCAGCCAGTCATCCAAAGGCCCTGAGAGACTGGTCATCAATGGTGTCAGGATATGTCTCTGGCTATGGAAACAGGAGAATGCAGTCTGTGCAGTCAGCTTGTCGGCCAAAGTCTGTTCTCAAATAGGAAGAGTGTGAGGTAGTCTTGAGGAAGGCTAGAACACCAGCCGAAGGCACTCAGTTTTGCAACTGTGCTGCCCCAGTAGGCCACTGGACCAGGGCCTGGGAACTTTACCCCGCAGCACCAGGAACCAGTGCTAAATCCTGCGCAGCCCCACAGGTGCCTCCTTCGGTGGGCACCCTCTCCTTGCATTTCTCCACAGTGCTAGGTGTGTGAAAATGCCCCAGGCGGAACTGCGGGAGAGTGTGAGCTGCCCTCTACACTGCAGCTGCCACTGCAGGTTGACTGACGAGGTGGTGAACTTGGTGGGCACCGGTGGCTCCCGTGACCTGTATCTGGTAGGAGGGGCAGGCTGGGGGCCTTAAAACTGTTTTACATAAACTCATTTAATCCTTAAAATACAATGACGTTACTACTATAATCAACCTTTCTCCAGTTGAGGCACAGAAAGGCTAAGCAACCTGCCTAAAGTGTCCCCCATTCAATAATTCTCAGACAGAACCAGAAGCCTGGCTCTAGCCATTGTACTATGACTAGAGTCCCAGTGCACAAAATTCTTGCTGCACCAGCTAGGCTAGTCTGTTTTCTTGACTCAAGCATTCTCAGTGTTCATATTATTATCTGTCATATAATAGCACTCAACCCGGCTGGTATAGCACATGGTTGAGTGTTGATCTAGGGTCCCAGAGGTCCCCATTTGATTCCTGGTCAGGGCACATGCCCAGGTTACAGGTTTGATCCGTAGTAAGGTGTGTACAGGAGGCAGCAGATCAATGACTCTTTTTCATCGATGTTTCTATCTCTCTTTCCCTCTCCCCTCCATCCTAAAATCAATTACAAAAATTTTTTTAAAAAGAAAACAGACTAGTCTCTATGCTTGGATGGAGAAGGTAACATGTGAATAAGTAGGAGGTAGTAGTGAATATTGTAGACCAGGTCTGCAAATGGCATTCTAAGGGAATACAGCAAGCAAGTCAAACTCGGCCCAGGGGCCACAGGTGGCCCACAATGAATATTTTTACAGCCCAGTGAATATAATGGTATATAAGAAATGTTTTAATAAAAATTTCATAACTTAATATTTACAATATCCTGTTATACATAATCCTATATAATAAAGAGGTAATATGCAAATTAATCATCACACTGTAATGCCATCACAAGATGGCAGTGTGCACAGTGGGGGAGGGGTCAGCTGCTCCACATGGGTGGTGCTGCAGTTCCCGGGGCCCCTTGGGGGATATGGGGGAGGAGGAGGGAATGGAAGGTCCAGTGACTGCTCTGTGCACCTACCACCAGGGTTCCTGTGGCTGTGCCAGGGGTGTGACTTCTGCTGAAGTTCCCTCAACCCCACTGGGGGGCGGGTCCCAGCTGCTGCTCTGCACCGCATCCACCCAGGTTCCCTTAGACCCCACGCACCAGAGAGGCAGCTCCACCGGGGTCCTGCAACTCCATGCAGCATGATGTTGTGTCCATCTCCATGGGCACAGGCAGGTATGGATCTCGTGGGATTTTGAAGCACAAGTTGACTCTGGGTCTCCCAGAGCAGGCTGACTTTACTCTGTGTCCCCGTGGGCACTGGCCCAGACTCTGTCAACAGGGAGGAGGGAAGGAGTCCCATCCCCCACAGAATCAGCCAGAATCAGCCAGCTCTCAGGGGCCTGACAGCCAGGACTCTCATTCACCTGAATCCCAGACCCTGGCATCAGGAAGGTAGGAATATGTCTAAAGAGCAACTACTGACACAACTTTATCTCTATCGCCAAAAGAAACCAGCATCATCGACAGAAAATGTCTGAAGACCAACATGCCTCTAAAGCTGAAAGAAAGTGGCGGCAACATCAGAATATGTCTAAAGAACAGTCATCAACAAATACTACCAATACTGGCAGGAACTGCCTTCTCAGCGAAAATAGGATAAATGAGGGTGCAATTCTCAAACACAGTTGTAGTGGAATGACTCTTATATGTCAATTTTGCCTATCACTAAATTTCTCTGATAAAAGACCATCTGATGGAAAATTTACTCAATGTTGTAGCAAAGGTAAAGTTTGTCCAAATGACATACATTTTCCAGATTACCCAGCATATTTAAAAAGATTAATGACAAACAAAGATTCTGACAGTAAAAATTTCATGGAAAATATTCATTCCATAAATAGTTCTTTTGCTTTTGCTTTAATTAATGCAAATATTGCATCGCCCTCAGGATATGGGCCATACTGTTTTAGAATACATTGACAAGTTTATCACCGTACTGGAATTTTACATTCTTCAGATGGTGTTTCTCAGAAGTTTGCTCAACTATATATTTTAGAAATGGCCAAAGTGACAAGTATAAGATTAACAATGCCAGAAAACCAGGGCTGCTCAGAAAGACTCATGATCAACATCAACAACCTTATGCATGAAGTAAACAAATTAAAACAAAATCGTACAAGATGCTATATGAGGTAGAAAAGGAAGCCCAATCTGAAGCAGTAGCAAAAGGTATTGCTCCCACGGAAGTAACAATGGCGATTAAATACAATCATAACAGTGATCCGGGTAGATATAATAATCCTTGTGTAACCGAGGTTGCCATCATATTCGGAAATGAAGATGGAGAACCTCTTTTTTAAAGGGATTTGCTCATTCATTGTAAACCAGATCCCAATAATCTGAGTGCCACTAAAATGAAACAAATCAGTATCCTGTTTCCTATATTAGGTGCAATGACATACCTATTCCATATGGTAAAAAAGGTTGGGAACAGATATTATATTAAGACTCAGAGACAATAGTGTAATCCATAGTAATACTAGGTAAAATTTAAGGACACGAGTCACACAAATGCAGTATTATGAATTTTATCTATCTGTGCAGGACAATACTATTTTAAATGCAAGAAAATTAACTCAACAGTTTCTTGTGGTTTCAAATTCAAATATGGAGGCCAACATGATAAATTTCATTAAAGCAAACCAATCTAAATGGAAAGTTAAAAAATATAGTGGTTTGATGGATTATCTTACATCTAGATCTGAAAATGGCAATCTGCTGATTGGTAAAATGACAATACTTCCATCATCATTTTTTAAAAAATATTTTATTAATTTTTTACAAAGAGGAAGGGAGAAAGTCGGAAACATCGATGAGAGAGAGACATCGATCAGCCGCCTCCTGCACACCCCACAGTGGAGATGTGCCCGAAAGCAAGGCACATGCCCCCGACCGGAATCGAACCCGGGACCCTTCAGTCCGTAAGCCGACGCTCTATCAACTGAGCCAAACTGGTCTCAGCCATTTCCATCATCTTTTGAGGGTAGTCTCAGAAATATGCAGCAGGGGTATCAAGATGCTATGGAAATGGTAATGAAGTATGGCAAGCCTGATTTATTCATAACCATGACATGCAACCTCAAATGGGCAAGTATTACAAACAATTTACAATGCTGGCAAAAAAGTTGAAAAAGAGACCAATGTGGGAGGAATACAATGAGTCAAGGTACAGCTAACAACCGAGAGACTGGAGATACAGGGTGGGACAGACAAGTAAAGCTCTAAGTCTGTGAAGATTCTTGGTACTGCAGCAGATAGGAAGGGAACAAAGCAGGAGACTGGTAAGATCTGACTTACTAGTACATCCCCTGGAATGCTTTATGAAAGCAGACTGTCGGGGGCAATGGTGGAGCCACAGAGACCAGCAGTCAAGGTGGCAGTTGCAGTGGTGGTCAGGGTAGGACGGGCAGTGATGGAGAGCGCAGACTATTTCAGGCTTATGCCTACTAAGGATGGTCCTTCATAGACCACTTCAGCATGCAGCATGTGTTTTCTCTCCTCAAGATGACAGGGAAAGACTTGCAAATACTGTCTGACTTGGAGTTCTTGTCTTCAGAGTTGTCAGCAGTAAAATATAAGCTAGTTTGGCAAGAGAAAGCATAGCTTACTTTTAGGGCAGTCTGTATCCTTTTAAAAGAGCAGAAGGAAGAATAAACAGGGACAAGGGTAAAACACGCAAAAATTTTTTAAGTATATAGTTCTCAATATATCAGTCTAGAGATGACATCGACCCAGTGTTACCAATCCCAGAACATTTGAATAGAAAGGGACCTCAGAGGCCATTTAGTGCAAACCAGCACCTACTAATTGTGTGAATATGGACAAGCAACTTTTAACTTCTCTGAACTCAGTTTCCTGATTTGTAAAATTACAATAATAAAACTAGCCACTTTCTGGGGTTGTATAAAGATGAAGTTACCTGATATATGTTAAAGACCCAGCACAGCACCCAGGTAATTTCTTTTGTCCTGAGCCACAACTTCCCCAGCTTTTCTTTTCTTATCTGAGGTTCAGATAGAGTTAGAGTTTGAATCACACAGTAACTTGGTTGGAGACCAGGATAAAATTTTAGAATTAAACCCTAAAGTTCCATTTTTTTTCTCTTGTTCACTTGTCTTTTGTGAAGAGGCTAAGCTGATGGAGCTGATAAAAAGTTCTTTGGGGTTAAAACTTGGGGGGCTGGTTTAGACACATTGTCTTCCCTGCTTTAGTGTCAAGAGCAATGTACTTACCAGGCTGACTGGACTTGTCCTGTTCCCACATCACAGTCATTCTCACTGAGCTCCTTTCATCCTCTTGCCTCATATGCCATCTCTTCCCTCTACTCTCTGAGTTGAGCCTTAGGTTAATTCAGTCATTCCTAATGATTACTAAGCTTCATAGATTCCTCCCTCCTCTGAACTTCTACAACGTTATAATCCATACTACATCATTCCACCCTTAATCATATATTCTCTCATTGCTTGTTGTTTCTTCACTTGCACTTGTTTTATCATTTCAATCAGAATATAAGCTTCTTAAAGCAATTTCACATGTTAATTGTGTCCTAAAGAAAATGTGGCAACAATGAGCCCATCGCATATGGTCAAAAATACCTGTGGACCAACTGGCTGGACTTTTTAAGGTTCTTTCAAGGCAGACTATATAGTAAAAGGCTAAAATAATCCAAGCAATAAGGACAATTAAAAAGGTATTGAGTGAGCTTCATCCACTAACCCCAAACTTTGGAGATCAAAGTTGTTATTCAAAGAGCAGGTGTGTGGGAACAGTGGAACAGAAAATACATTACCTAATACCATACTTTCCTTATCTAGACAACACTCTTAGTTTTTTCTTCCCTGGGTGGAACTTTCCACTAATATAACAAAAGGAACAGGTGTCCTAATGGTAAGTTAACTTTTCTCAGTTTACCACTTTGGCTCCTTTCTGGTTACTTCTGACGATTTGAGAGCCTATTTATTCACTAGGAGGAGAGTTTGGATGACTGAAGTAACTATTTCCTAATTGCATGGTATCCCTCTCTTATATCCTATATCTCCTGAAAATATTTGTTGATGTAATGGACTTAATGTCACCCCAATGGGGACTGACTTCCCTCTCCTGTTAATCTAGGGCATTTCATTCCTTTTGAATCAGTAAGATTACCTTCCATGAAGTTCCTACACCATCTTGCAAACAGGGATGTAGAATCATCAATGTGACCATTTTTTTATTAACTTTAAAGGGTCTCAGATGGCAGGCATTGTTATCTGTATCTATCAGACATTGTTTTCTGTTTGGATAATTTTCTAACTTCTGCCCTATCAAGGACTTTTAACTATCACAAAAGGCCAAGACTTGAACACTACAGTAAATAAGGTTTCAGTGCTATGCCATGAGTCCTCAATTCATCAGATAGATGCTGGGCTACAGAGAGGTGAGAACAGCGGGCACAACAATTCTGTAATCTTCAAGAGGCAAAAGTCTGAGAACGCAGGGGCATGGGACCTGGTTTCAACTTGTTGTCATTGACCTTAGGCAAAAAATGTGACTTTTATAGGCCTGTGATTTCCCTTCTCTAAAGTAGAGACAAATAGACTTATCCACATCATGTCCCTTACATCTTAAGATCCCACCATGAGGTAAGCAAGCAAGTGTCTGTGAAGCCAGGAAAGTGATTTAAGTAAGTACATGCCATTTTCATTACCATCATCATAGTAACGCTATGATACCTCCTGATGACTTTGGGGAACTATTTATAAGAGTTTTAGAGAAAAAAACAAAGAGTAGAAGGAGACGGATGGGAAGGGGTAGGAGAGGCAGAATGATAAAATGTATACATAAGAGCAAAATAAGAGACTATAAGTCCGCACAAATGGAAAAAAGGGCCCTAAGTTCAGTTTCTAAGTATGGCCTCAAGTAAAACAGACTCACCATCCTTGATGTCATAGGCATAGGCTGAGAGGCGCAGTGTAGTGGCACAGTACTCGCATTTGAAGCAGCTCCTATGGAAGAACTTGCCCTCGGCACTCAGTCTCTCCATCACGTAGACCCGCTTCTGGCAAAAATAGCACGTGTCGCTGCCTCCCAAATTCTGTGGAAACTCCTTCTTTACTGAGCCCTATAAAAGGGTGTGGGGCACACATGTCAGGGCAATGTCTTTAGGAGGTGTACGACCCTTTCTTAGGTGAAACCAACCCTCACTAAGGGATTTTCTTCTGAGTCTGACTAAGATGCTCACTTTGTTCCTGGCTCTCCCAAAGAGCAACTGTATTACTACAGTGATTGTCTCATGTGTTCAACATAACCCACAGCACTAATGGATTCTGAATCCATGTGATTCGAGCCAAGAGGAAACCTGAGTTTGTTTCACAAAATTTTATAAAAATTAAACCAAGTTATTTTGACACAACTATTTTTGAAGGTAACATAAAAATACATATTGTTCATATAGTTCTACATGGATCTGGGTCCCCTGGACTCTAGAGCAATCATTTTTAGAGATATTAAGTATACTTTCCCACACAACATTCTAATTAAAAGAACTATCACTGTCCTAGGAATTCAGAAAAAAAAAATTACCATTTGGCACATACTATGTGTTACTACACTACTTAAAATAAAGGTGTGTTTACTATAGCTGTGTTATATCTAGAGACAGTGACTTTAGTATATATCTTACCAGTTCCTTCTTGTCTAGAAGGGTTTTGGGCTGTTCTTTCCTTTGAAGCTGATTGGCTATCTGCTCAGCCAATGAGCTCACTCCACCCGTGTACATCTTTATATACTTCTATTGGTTGGAGATTATAAAATGACCAGAATGAAGAAAAATGAGAAGGAAAAAATAAATAAATTAAGAAGACAGGAAAAAACTCTTTGAAAGGTATAAAGTGAATACAGGGTGTAGCAGCAAACCATGCCCACACAGTGTACAGACAAAGAAACAAGGTGATAAGAAACACCAGTGTCAATGTCCACAGAGAGCAATCAGCAGAGGCAGGAGCAATGAAATCCATTAAGGAAGAGCATAGTTTTTCAGGTCTTTTTGGAATATCCAGTGTTGTGGAATAGGGAGGTGGGAAGCTGGAATGAATGCAAATACAGAAGTAAGAAGAGCCTATATCCGGGTGACTCAAATTACATATAAAGAACTTGAGAGGAATGATGCCCATCCAAACAGCAGATGTTAGACTGTTGATAGCATGATTCAAGGGTCGGGAGGCTTGTGAAGTTATTTCCTCATTTAGAAAGCTTGTTCTTGCAAAGGCTGACTCTCTACTTAGCTAATAGATATTTTTCTTCCTCATTATTAATACTTCACTCATAAGCCCTGTCATATACATACAATATTCCTGAGCTTTATGTGAAAGACCCCTTCTCAGCCTATTCTTATTGTTGATTTTGTGTTCCAAATAGGCACTAACACCAAAACCTTCCAGACTGAGTTGGGCATCTTAGACACAGCTGCAGGAGGCCAACATCTGTAGCATATAGACAAGTTGCTCAGTTTAGTCTTCAGTAGTCAGAATATGTTTCTGTTCCACAGGATTTTAAAAATATATATATATATAGGTTAAAACAAGAAAAAAACCCCAATCTACTCAATCCTTTTCCTAACAATATTGAAGTAACAGGAAGAAACTATCAAGTTTCCATTGTAAACCTCCTGCTAGGAAACCTAACTTCAAGTCTGTCCCCAGAGAAAGAGGTCAAAGTCTTGCTGGCAGTCCTTTAGAGACTCTATGCCCAGGTTACCCTTCCATGTGGAGATGGCCAAGATACCTAATGTGTGTGACAGTTCTCTCATAAACTATGTGGAGTAGGTTCTGTCTGCCAAGTGTGAGGAGCCTGACTCTAATTCTGACTTAGAGCACCCCAGATGCAGTGGTCTTGGGGATGCCGATAACTCTGGTTAGAAATTGGTTTGCATGGACAAACACAAAAACCATGTATGAGGGAATCACTGGCTTGAGTAATGCCATGCCCTGGGCTAGCAGGAACCAACAAGAGAAGCACTGTAGGAGAAAACTAACTTTATGTAAAAATGGGCAAACAATTATCTAAGGTTTAGCTGGAACTGAAAAGTGAGTTATATTTTTTGATTTAAGTTAAGGAGATTTTCAAGAATTGTTGCTATTTGCTCTTTAATGCTATAGCATTATAGTGGTTGAGAATAACAAGTGGCTTAAGTTAAATTTTCTTCAGATTGAAGTCTTTAGGAGACTTGAGGCCTGGAACAGATAGATAGCAGGCAGAGTTGAGCAGATTGTTTAACAGCTTCATTCATTTTGCAACAGGTAAGTGAGGGAGTGGGCCAGATGTCAAATATGAGGCTGGGAAACTGAGCAAGCCCTTTTCTTGCACCAGAAACCAGCACTGTCATTACATCCTATAATCAGCAAAGACAGTTCAGGGCTATCAGCCTGCAAAAGCATTTGTCACATTCAGTTCTCAGTGATGTGATAATACTGACAAGCATCCCCCCAAAAGAAGTTCTATTTGTTTCTGGCATAAAAAAGAAATAGTTTCCTTCTTCCTATTCTTAGGAATAGTGACAACATAGCAATCCCTGGCTTTATACTTTTTCTGTCACACATGCATATGCTTTTACACATATACTCCATGATCTGCTACAGGCACAAGAATAGGAAACAAATAGGAAATGCAAAGAGACCCTCTGTTCTCTGTAAACTACTGTATAGCTGTTTCAGGTCCACTGTAGGACATAGCAGGGTTCATTCCTTAAATGATCACAATTCATGAGGCACCCACGACACTCCATTTAAAAGATTTAATTACACTGTAGTTCATATTTTGTAACACATATTAATATAAAGTCATTTAGAGTTAAAAAAGCTAATGGCTGAAAAATAGTTATAATTTTTTGATATAGTTAAATATAATAAGAGTGGGTTTATGTCAAAAGAACTTGATGCAATGAAAGCTAGTAGCCTCTTAAATGTAGTTTATGCTTAAAAACCCCAAATGTGAAACAGATTGTTGCATGACACACACACACACACACACACACACACACACACACACACACACACACAACTGGATTCCTTGTTGGAGACAAGCAAAGTTCAGAGCTCTGCAACATCCCTGGGGCCAGGTGGCATTTGTGTAGGTGAAGTGAGCAGAGGCTTAAGAAGAAACATAGCTTTGCCAATTTCTAGGCCTGCTACCTGTCGGAGGGAGTCAGAGGAAGGAGAGGCAGGGCGGCTGGAGGAGCGAAGATTAAGAGAAAGCTCCCACTGGTGGACAAAAAATCGTCGAGAAGGTTCAGGCCCTGGCTATAAAATACAAGATGGAGAAAAAAAATATCAAAAGAAATGTTTTAAGTAAGTTACACATTGGCCTGACCATAAGGCCAGTTTTGGGTCCTTTTAAACTTTAGACTGTTATTTAAATACATAGTAAAGACATATCCTTAGTACCCAGAAGCATGAGTGGCTCAATTAAGGCTTGCATTTTGCTTTTAGTTCACCCTTCCCTCCTGCTTCTAGGGATGCTTGTGCTAGAATATGATCATTATAGCCACAAGCATTCTAAAAGCCCGTCATCTCTTGCTGTTCTTACTTCATTTTCCCCATGTGGGTAATGCTGTCAGCCACAAGGTAGCCAGAGGCAGAGGCGATGTCTTGCTTACCCACATATTCTGTGCTCTGCACAGTCTTTCACCAGCCTGAGCCGGGATTTCTCCTAGGCAGCAGATACTACCACCTATCACTCCACTAGCCTTATAAATAACAGTCAGTAGAGACAGCAAATTTAGAGTGAAGCTTGCTAATTCTACATAAAGCCTAGAGATGTTGCTTTTCCTTGTCCTATTGCTAGTGCTCAGAGAAACTCTGTTCACCAAGGAGCCAGACAAATCCCAGAAATTATCCAGAGAAAAGACTTGAGCCCCCAAGTCCTGGGCAGACTGCATGCAGAGTGTGTACAAAAGTGGGTCAGGATCTTCCTCAGTGAGAGGCCCACGTAGTCAGTCCCTTGATACTGAAGGTGGCCAAGAGCACTAACAAACAATGACTGCTTCGTTTCCTAGCAGGTTCATGGTGAAATACTTGCAGGGGAGAGAAGAGTACTATCATAGTACCGAGACCCTCTGTCCCCCTACCTCTAAGCAGATCTATTGTGCTGCTACTTTATCCCACACTAAATTCATAGCTTAGAGGGGAGACAATGTGAATGTCACCAGCCTCTGCTTAGCCAGCTCATAGGCTCTCAACTCAGAACTCACGGGCCCAAGGAGGAGCCTAGGGAGATCACCGTAGAGGAATGTGACCCACTAGAAAGAAGACAAAGCTTTCCCAGGGGTGGCAGAGCAATGGAAGCTAATGGGGGAAAGGAGGAGTTGAGAAGATGGTGGGGCAGAGGGCAGGTGAGTGCACAGGTACAATTAGGGGATAGCAGAAATCCCTTCAAGAAAACATAAGTGGCCCTTAAAAACATCTAGTCAGGAGCTTGCACTAAAGAATCTGGAAACCAGCCTTTTCGCAAAATGAAGAAAAAAACTCCAATTTTGCTATCTTTCCTCCTGTGAACCATAGCCCTAGACTTCTAATATTCTCTCCCTCCCCAATTCTCCTTTAATTCAACACTAGAGGCCTGGTGAATGAAATTTGTGCACTGGAGGGGTGTGTGTGTAGCAGCTTGGGGGGTGAGGGTCCTCAGCCCAACTTGCATCCTCTTGCAGTCCAGGAGCCCCCCAGGGAATGTCCAACTGATGGCTTAAGCCAGTAGCTGGACATCCTTAAGACTGCCACAGAAATGGGAGGGAGAGACTCCAGCCACCACTGCTGTGCTTGCCAGCCATGATCCTGGCTCAGGGCTTCTGGCTGAGCGGTGCTCCTCCTGCAGAAGTGCA
This sequence comes from Lasiurus borealis, assembly GCA_004026805.1. Lineage (NCBI taxonomy): Eukaryota > Metazoa > Chordata > Mammalia > Chiroptera > Vespertilionidae > Lasiurus > Lasiurus borealis. The sequence continues at coordinate 21,541 of PVJN01009173.1, read as the reverse complement.
CTGACCACCAGGTGGCAGCTCCTGTGTTGAGCGTCTGCCTTCTGGTGGTCAGTGCATGTCATAGCGACCGGTCACTCCCTTAGGTCAATTTGTGCATTAGCCTTTTATTATATAGAAAGGCACTTCTCTCCATTCTTCATTTCACAGTTTCAGTAAAAATCATTAAAACTTCATTAAATATATATTCCCCAAAGTGTAAGGCATTGCCCCACTCAGTGAAAATGGCTAGTTTTCTTTTTGAGAAGAATTTTGCCTGGGAAAAAGACAGAAGCTGGACATACACAGAGCTCATGAGAGGAAGCAGTCTCAATATTGAACAAAGCAGAGCTGGGCCATGGGTGGAGAGATGAAAAGGGCCCCAATCTCCACTTCAGGAAGTCTCCTTCCTGCCACCCCAGCACCTGGAACCAAGTGCTCTTGGCAGTCCAGACCGCCTGCTTTTGACTCAGTGACAAGGTACAGGAAGATAGCACTATGGCTAACTTCCCAATTTATCCGATAAGTAAGCAGAGCCATAATTATACTTCTCCGAGAGCAGAGGAAGAAGGAGAGTAAAAGATTTTAAAAGACCCATGTGAAATTAGCAGCTGGACAGCTACAGCTACTCACAGGTCATCTTAACAGGTAACAATAATAAAAAAAAAGTTTAATAAAATAAGCAGACTTTTTAAAATAGGCCATCTCTGCTTTTCATCAAGTTATACAATGGCCAGGTATAAACAGTAATCTCTCCCTTTAGTTTTTCAGGAAAGATTGGCTAAAGCCTTTTAGTTGCAGCCCTATCTAGTTTGTGATTGTATGGTTGTATTCCCATGACATGGGACTAGATTAAACCACCCAGGGTTTGAATGTAATTTGTACTCTTCTGAGGTGCAATAAGAAATTTGCTCATTTGTAGCAACAAAGGTTGCTACTGCTACAAAATTGGTTTCTGTTTTTAAGTTATGATTGAAAGGAGGGAGTCCTGATTTAGTCTTTACCCTAGCCACCTAAAAAGGCAGGCAGAAAGACACAGATAGGACAATGAAGCATACAGAGGAGGTCACCTGCTGGCTACCATGTGCCCGACAGAGAGGTGGAGTAGGGAGTGGAGAGAGTGCGAAAATGCTCCTTTTCCTGTCACTTTTATACCAACAGACACAAACAGAGAAGACTGATGAAACAATGGCCACATTTAGGCTAGTTCTGGAAGGATGAAGGGGTATTTGCAAAAAACATATCAGAGGCCCACCCTCCCTGAACCTCCATCCTCAACAGCAAATCACTGTATGGTCAGGGAGGGTGGTGTGTTATAGTCTGTTGTTGGTCTTCTGGTCCCGTTGTTTGTTAGGTACAGCTGGTCTTGGGGACAACTTGAGTGTAGTACTTTATAAATACCAGGGATCAAGACTATATTAGTTGGAGGATGGCATAAATGAGTTTGGTTATAAGTAGAGAGAAAGGACACACAGATCATCATAAAAAAGGAGTCATGCAGACTCTTCCAATGGCTTATCACCTGCCACCCAACAGGAGCAGAGCAGCATTCTCCTTTGGGACCAACTAGGAGAAATCTTGCCATTATTATCTCTTCTGAGTCCCCTCATACTCAAAAGGTTCTGGAAAACTACCAAGGAAATGCAAGAAAGTACAGGAAATAGGATATAAAAATTAAATATCTTCCACTACCTATGTCCACAGATTATCTCCCCATCTTAAACCTCTCCAATCTTGTCCCATCTTTTTCCTTGAGAATCTATGACTGAGAGAACCCTGCAGGGCTTAGTAAATAATCACATACTCCTGGGTCAAAGAATCCTCATTTCCTTGAGCACAGAAAGACTATATGGGGCCAGCACACAGGTCTGAGTTCCCCTGTCTGTTCCCACTTCTCATGACAACCTAATTGTAAACCAAGGCTGGGATAATGAGGAGTTTGCCTATAGGACGCACTTCTGAGCTCAAAAGACAAAAGGGTGGAGAGGGAAGAGACAAAACGTTTACTCAGGAAGGTAAAAAATGGAAGTCACACGTAAGCAGTATTATTATTCATTTCACTCTCATACTATGATCTAAGTAAAAACTGGTCCTGGTGCCAACTCAGCAATCATTGCTGTGCTTGCCATACCCTCCTGCCTCTCTTGAACCACTTCAAGAGAAACACAAAGTGAGTTAAGATAAGGTGCTGCCAGTCAGCCCCTGCCCAATTCCTAAAGGGTGTTAAACGGGGTCAGCAGTTAGGGTGAGTCAGAAGCAGAGGGCTCCAATGTACCACTGGAATCCCTCTGTCCCTAGGTTTCTGTAGCATTTGTCATTGCCTTCCAATGTTTTATCTTTTTAGAGAGACATTTACAAGATTCATGAAATCATTCCTGCTTTAGTGTTGAGAAAAAATTATATGTGAATACAATACATTTCACATGGATTTAAGAACTGTAAATTATAGTTCACAGCCAAGTAAATTTACAACTCCAACTCTATATAACAAGAAGCATAACGGGATTTAACAGGATTTTCATTGCTCATGGTTTCTCACTTATTCACCCGGGTACTCTTTCTGTCATCTCTGGGATCCACTCCACAAAACCCATGTTTGTATTTAATGGCTCTAGTCTGCTGCCTGCACAGCTTAGCAGTAGTCTACTTCATTAATTTTGACTATTTATTTACCCAGGTGACAAGCTAGCTGTTCATTTCCATGTAGCACTGTGCATGAGGCCAGAGGGGCCAAATCCTTCATAAACATGAAAAACACAGGAAAGGCCAGAACCGGTTTGGCTCAGTGGCTGGAGCGTTGGCCTGCGGATCAATTCTGGTCAGGGGCATATACCTTGGTTGCAGGCACATCCCCAGTGGAGAGCGTATAGGAGGTGGCTGATCGATGTCTCTCTCTCATCGATGTTTCTAGCTCTCTATCCCTTTCCCTTCCTCTCTGTAAAGAATCAATAAAACAAAACAAAACAAAACAAAACAAAAAAACCACAAGAAAGCCCATAAACATTAAGCTCCTTATATCCCTCAGGATGGCTGCATCAGGCAGTGAGCTGATGCGCCAGTCTTCACCAGGAGAGAGGCCTCAGCTGGGCCAGGCTCTTTTGGGTCACACTTCCTGCCCCTGAGACTTCTTTGCAAGCTCATCCATAGTGGCCCAGGCACATGCTATTGAGTCATTTGTTTACACCTCTGCATGTATTACAGTTGTCCTCCTTTCCTCTTTGCTCTCCCTCTCTGATGCCTTTGTGAGTACTGTGAGAATCTGAAGTTCAGGAGGTCTAGGTTAGAGTTCATGTTCCTCTTCTGCAGATCCTCAACTGAAGATTACCTTTTAATTATACCTTCCACTTAGACTTTATGGAAAGGATGAGAAAAGAAAATGTAGTAAATTTCTAGTGAGCACTCCTGCACAAATCTCTCCCAAGCAAAGGGAAAGAAGCAGTTTGGTTTCATGAGTTTGGATACTGTTCCAAGCTTCCATCTCAGCCTCATGAGCTTGCTTTTAATGCAGCATATTATTAAAAGAAAGGTTAGAAAAAAAACATTACCCACCCAGTCACTCCTCAATGCTTCCCAGCAATAGCTGTCACTCTATAGCAGTGGTTCTCAACCTTCCTAAAGCCGTGACCCTTGCATACAGTTCATGTGGTGGTGACCCCCAACCATGAAATTTTGGTACTGTTATGCATCATGATGTAAATATCTGCATTTTCCGATGGTCTTAGGTGACCCCTGTGAAAGGGTCGTTCGACCCCCAAAGGGGTCGCAACCCACAGGTTGAGAACAGCTGCTCTATAGAATAAGAAGGAATTGAAAGAATATTCCTTTGACTTCTCAGAATCTTAGTCTTAAATGATACCAACCCACAAGACAAGTCACTGGAGCAGGAACTTGTCAGCTGTGATGTGGAGGAGGTACAGTAGAGGCCTCCATTCCCTATGATGTTTCCTATTATCAACCAGTGCCATTCCTCTTTTCTGTCCTATTCTGTACTTCTTTTATAAGCAGCAGCTTTCTAGGAGATCTTACAACTAACTACTTCAGTGAAAATTTCTAAAAAGAGTATTTTAAATGTATACAAAACACCAAGAAAATGCCAATTTTCTCGACCTAGTTCAAGGAGAGCCTAGGAAAATCATCTGCAACACACAAAAGCAGCTTTATAAATGAGAATCTTTGTCTAGGTTCTGAACCAAATAAAAATTATAGTTCAAGATGATTTCTTGAATAACATTTTCCTATTTAACATGGTCATAAGGACACATATGATGAAGAAGTCAACTTGGAATACATGCTATAATAGCAAAACCCCAAAGGCTAGGGTACCTGTACAATTAACCACATAGCTTCTGCTAGTTTCATAAAATTGACAGCCCACCCTACTAACTGGTTTCTCAAATCCCAAGGAGTTAAACAAATCATGCAATACAAACAGTATTGTTTATTACACTTTTACCAGTGTCATTACTCAAATGAGCATAGAGATGTCCTATGCTTAAGCTGGGATTCTAGAGTGCAGGCCTCTATCTTGGCAGGCTCAGAAAGAGGAACAGGGTGGGAAGGCCTGGGGATGCAGCACCCATTCTGGTTTCTGGGAAGTTCCTTTACCTGTTTCCACTGTGGGGTGGGAGCAGGGAGACCCTGCTCAGGTAGGCAGCAGGACGGCGGGCTGACCCCATGCTCTTGTATTGGCTGTGACACACAGGCCAAATATGGGTGGGGGACAGGACATGGAGACAAAACAAAATAAAATATATTAAAGTAGAAGACACAAAAAAGGTACTTGTGGAGGACAGACATACATCTATATACTGGGGTGGTAGTGAAGACATAGAATTCTTAGAAAGCTTTGTTTATAAAGGAAAGTAAACACCCTGTTCCCCAAACCAAAAGCAAATACAAACAAATAAAAAGGAAAACAGAAGCTTTAATTATCATTATCCTTTTCCCCTAGCTCACTGTTATAAGCCTAAACTACTAATTCTGATTTGGAAAATGAATCTTTCACTCAAAATGAGGAAGCAACTATCTCTTAGAGGCAAACTTCCTCTAATGGAAAACAATTCCAGCTTTCCCAAGGTGGGTGGGACCTGGGCTGCCAGAGCCAACAGGGAATGAATATCATTATCTTCTCTGTAAGCCATAACCAACGGCTAGTTGTGAGAAGGTGATTAAGGCCAGATCCAAGCACAGTCAATAAGTCAGTGCCCACCCTAGTTTATCCACAGGAACAACCATTAATGCATGTCGAGAAGAGGAAGAAAGAGGGAAAGGATGCAGAGGATGGGCTCTCTCAAATCACCAGGGACTTTTATAAGAAACTTTCAGTGTAAATTTCAAAATCGCAGCATCTTCTCTTGCAAGAAGTCTTAGTGACTTTTAGATAAGTGGGAGGAGAGACAAGGCTCCTGTCCAGAACTCTCAGGCATGACTTAGGAGAATACAAACTATCCATGAAGAATCTTTAAAATGTTCATATTCTCAAAAAAAAAAAAAGTTCATATTCTCAACCCAGTTCAAGGAGAACCTAGTAAAGTCACCTGCAACACAAAAAAAGCAATTTATAACAAGAATGTTTGCTGATGAAAAACGACTGAACATCCAGCACTAGAGGAGAGTTAAGAGAAGCAAGGCACACACTTGAAGGTACTGTAAAGAGTTTGGAATGATGTGGGAATATGACCAAAGTTACATGAAAAAAAGCAGAATGGAAAAGTGTATGATAAGAATAACCTCAACTATGAAAATAAGAATACATAAAAGAAAAAAGATCAGAAAGAACTATAACAAAATATTAACAGAATTAGAGCTATTTTAATTACCCTTTATCATGCTTTTCAACATTTTCCTTAATAAGCATGTATGTTTTTAATAATTTAAATGTGAACATATACATATGAAATTAAAAATCCCTCTGCAGAATTTTGTCACAGATACTTCAGACCTGAATGGTGAGAATGAAGCAGTACTGAAAGCATGAGGAACTTCTGAAATGTTCTCTTCTGCACAGCCAAGACATGGGGAGAATCAGATACCAGTCTTCAGACCATGAGTCCTCAAGTCTATAATATATCCCATCTCATTCAACTGAAAAGGTACCTCATTCCTCTGTGGCCAGATCAAGTGTGGATGAGCAAGGCGTGAGATGGGTTTACCTGTCTCCTTATGCCAGTGGACTGTGGAGGTGCATTCTCTTCAAACTTGGCCAGCAGCTGGGTTGCCATGTACTTTACTTTGTTCTGGTTGCTGAGTATGACATCAGTCCTCCTGTCAGGCAGAGTGCTCACTAATGTGGATCTTCCTCTGCACACATGTGGCACTTCCTCCTGATCAATATTGACACCAAAGAACCAGACTCTGTTAGAGAAGCCCCCAAATGTCCTTCCCTCAAAGAAAAAGTACAGCTAGGACCTGGCATGGTGGCTGGTATTTCTGCTTTAGGTTAACCGTAACAGCTCTTTTCAAAGTTCTAATCTCAAGCTGGAATACAAAGAGGTACTCAGACTTTTACTGGGATTATCACACTCCAGGAAAGCCAATGCCCTTTGCCAGATGTGTAATTCCAAAGCAGCAGGAAAGCTCTGATGCATATGTGTTTGTGTTCTCTTGGATGCTCTCCAAAAAAATAAACAAGGCAAAACCCCACAGAGAAAGCATCTGCTCACAGAAATTCTCATAAAGGGTGAATAGAAAAAGATCTAGCAACATCAATTTGAAAATTAAGGTTTTAAGACAAAAAGGGAAATTGAGTAGAAGCATTCTAACAAATCCTATATAATTCTCACCTCCTCTGATTGACTCGTCTTTCTCCTCTTTCCAGCACCATCCAAGTCCTTTTCCTTCTTATCCTATACCAAGAGAGTACCCAAACTGCATTATTCTAGTCACTATATCTTGCCATTGGGTTTGCAGCTGGTAAAAAACAACCTTTTCCATTTACCTTGGGAGAACGCTTCCGAGAGATGGTCTGCCCAAGTTTGCTTAGGAAGGAGATAGGAGATTTGGTGCTGGCTATCAGGACTGCTTTCTCTTCAGCATTCAAGTTCAAGGCATCTGTGAACAGAAAGCAATGTTCAATGATAGCATTAGAGGGGGCCTCAAAGTACTGACCAGAACTGCCTTGCCTGCAGGTAGCTCCCAGAACCTCCAAAAGCTCTAAAGGTTCATCTGCTATGACAAAAGTAAAAACTTAGCAGGAAATTTTACAAAGAAAATGCATACTTAGATTTATACACTGAGCCTTCTTTTTTCCATCTACATAAGTAATACCAATTCTTTCCCCATCCACGTCAATCACAAAAAACTCCACTTTTGCTTTTCAAAAATTGGAATTGACCCATGATACATGTTATGGTAGAGTGCTGAAGCCTCACCTTTGTGATAAACTTTCAGGGCAAAGAGAAAGGGAGGGAGGACAGGCAGCTCAGGGTCACAGGTTTGGTGTATGTATACCCCATGCACTTGGCTGCACACTAAGGGCGTTCTCCATGATGTTAGACTTGTGGACTTCTGTTTTAAAGACTGTACATCTAATCACAAAAAGGTATAAACACCTATGAGAGAACATGGGCTGGAAGACACTGGTGAGTAACAAACTATGGATTCCAATGTATTATTAGTAATAATAGTAATTTTTTAAATAATTGAAACTAATAATATATTGCTAACATTTATTAGTGTTTCCGTTTTGCAAACCTTCTTCTTAGTATATCACAATCTAGTTATATATAGAAAAGCCCCATTTTACAGATGGGGAAATTGAGGCACAGGAAAACTGAGTAACTAGCCTAAGGTTTAACAGATATTAGTACAGGTCAAAACTCTTAATCATTATGCTATTCCAAAATACAATAAATGACAACAGAAATATTTTTTGTAGCATGCTGACAGACTGAGATATTGGGCTGAGAGTCAAAAAAGACTTTTGGAAAACACTAAAATGTAGAAGAAAGAGAAGCCAGAGAAGGAACAGTTACTAAAAGAAGAGACCAAAGCCAGTATGGTGTAGGATCACAAAAGCAGAGGAAAGAGAGTTTCAAACAAAAGATGTCATTCCACAATGCTGAAAAATGCAAAAAGGCAAGGACATAAGAGATGAGAAATGAAAAAACATGGATTTGGTGATTATTCATGACCAAGGAGAACAATCTAGCAGAGGAATAATGACAGAAGCCAGGTTGCAAAGTGTTACAAAGTTTAGGCAATTAAGGAAGTACCCCACTTTTTTTTTAAAAAAAGGTGGTTCAGCCAGGAGAGTGTGGTTCAGTGGTTGAGTGTTGATCTATGAACCTAGAGGCCCCGGTTTGATTCTAGGTTGTGGACTTGATCCCAAGTGGGGGCGTGTAGGAGGCATCCCATAGATGATTCTTTCTCATCACTGATGTTTCTATCTCGACCTCTCTGAAATTAAAAAAAAAAGTGTGTGTATGTGAGTGTGTGTGTGTGTGTGTGTGTGTGTATTTTAAAGGCTGGTTAGAAAGAAAGAGTATGAGAAAATAATAGTAAAGAAAAAAAAACTCTGGATCTTGCAGGGGGAAGTGGATGTCTACTGCCTTAAAAGCTAGTTGCAGCACCCATCAAACAGCCGGGGGACCCAGAACACTGCTCTCCAATTGGTGCAAACACTGTGATTCGGAGGAGCTCCACACACCACCCAGAAAGGTCAGATTTCGCCTGGGATAGGAGGAGAACTACATAACCAAACACCCAGAGAAGAAAGACCATGGGCAGATGAAGAAACAGCCTGCAGATGAAAGAAAAGCAGGTATCACCAGAAAAGGAAGTAAAAGAAATAGAAGCAGAAATAAATCTGCCAGAGAAAGAGTTCATAGAAATGGTCATAAGATGGCTGAAAAGAATGGAAGACAAAATCAACAATATGAGTAACAGCCAAAAGGAAATGAAGAAGAAGCAAGAAGAAATGAAAAACGACATAGCTGCTGTAAAGAACTCAATAGAAAGCATCAAAAGTAGACTAGAAGAAGCAGAGGACCACATGAGTAAGCTAGAAGACAAGGAAGAAAAAAATACTCAAGTACAGCAGCTTCTAGAAAAAAAAATTAAAAAGCAAGAGGAGAGCCTAAGGGAACTTTGGGATAGCACAAACAAAAAAACTTCCACATAATTGGGTCCCAGAAAGAGTGGATACTGAGCAATGAATAGAAAACCTGTTTGAAGAAATAATGATAGAAAACTTCCCTGATATAGGAAAGAAAAAAACCCACACAAATCCAAGAATCTCAGAGTCCCAAGCAAAATGAACCCCAAAAACCCGACACCAAGGCACATTATATTTAAATTGGCAAACACCAATGACAAAGTAAGAATCTTAAAAGTGACCAGAGAGAAACAGAAAGTTACCTATAAAGGAAACCCCATAAGACTAGCAACTGATTTCTCAACAGAAACTTAACAGGCCAGAAGGGAATGGAATAAATATACAAAGTCATGCAAAGCAAGGGTCTGAAACCAAGAATACTGTACCCAGTAAGGCTTTCAATCAAAATTGAAGGTGAAATTAGGAACTTCACAGACAAAAAAGGAATAAGGGAATTTATTACCACCAAATCAGAAATGCAAGAAATGTTTAAGGGTCTGCTGTAAAAAAATAAATAGGAAGCAAAGAGGGAACTCAGGGGTAAAGAATAAAAATGGCAACAGACAAGTACCTATCAATAATAATTTTAAATGTAAATGGATTAAATGCTCCAATCAAAAGACATAGGGTAATGGATTGGATAAGAAAACATGACCCACATATCTGCTGTCTACAAGAAAACCACCTCAGGAAAAGAGATGCACACAGATTGAGGGTGAAGGGATGGAAGATGGTATTTCAGGCAAATGGAAATGAAAAAAAAAAAGCTGGGGTTGCAATACTTATATCTGACAAATTAGATGTCAAAGTGAAGGACATAACAAGAGATAAAGAAGGTCACTTCATAATACTAAAGGGAACAATCCAACAAGAAGAAATAACTGCTGTAAACATATAGGCACCCAATGCAGGAGCACCCAAATACATAAAAAAAACTCCTGCAGGATATCAAGGGAGAGATTGACAGAATTACAATCATTGTAGGTGAATTTAACACCCCACTGTCACCATGGGACAAATCCTCTAAACAAAAATGAGCAAAGAAACATCAATCCTAAATGACTCACTAGACAAGATGAAATTAATTGACATCTTGAGAACATTTCACCCCAAAACCACAGAATATACATTCTTCTCCAGTGCACATGGATCATTTTCAAAGATAGACAATATGTTTGATCATAGGAAAAGTCTCTTCAAATTCAAGAAGATAGCAATCATATCAAGCATTTTCTCAGACCACAGTGGCATAAAACTGGAAATCAACTACAATAAAAACAATACAAAGAGACTAAATAGCAAATACATGGAGACTAAACAGCAAACTTTTTTTTTATTAAACAACAACTGGATAACCAGAGAGATCAAGGAAGAAATAAAAAACATCATGGCAACAAATGACAATGACAACAGAAGAATACAAAATTTATGGGACAAGGTGAAAGCAGTCTTGAGAGGGAAGTTCATAGCTCTATAAGCCTACTGCAAAAAACAGGAAACAATAGTAATAAATTATCTAACCCTACAACTCAAAGATCTAGAAAGAGAGCAACAAGAAAAGGTCAGTGTAAGCAGAAGAAAGAAAATAGTAGAGATTAGAGGGAAAATAAACAACATAGAGACCAAAGAAACAATTCAAAAGGTCAACAAAACCAAGAGCTAGTTCTTTGAAAGTTTAAATGAGATTGATAGACCTCTAGCCAGACTCACCAAGAAGCAGTGAGAAGACCCAAATAAACAAAATCAGAAATGAAAGAGGAGAAATAACAACAAACCCCTCCGAAATACAAAGGATTGTTAAAAAATACGATGAACAACTCTATTACAACTAACTGGACAACCTGCAGGAAATGGACATATTCCTAAAAAAATAAAACCTTCCAAAACTCTATCAGGGAGAATCTAAACATCTCAATTGTCCAATAACTGTGGAAGAAATTGAAGCAGTCATCAAAAAGCTTCCAGCAAACAAAAGTCTGGGACCAGATGGCTACACAGGGGAATTTTACCAAACTTCAAGGAAGAAGTAAAACCTATCCTCCTCAGACTATTCAAAAATATTCCAGAACAAGGAACACTTCCAAATACCTCCTATGAAGCCAGCATCACTCTAATACCAAAACCAGATAAAGACAACACAATGAAAGAGAATTACAAGTCAGTATCTCTTATGAATATAGATGCCAAAATCATCAACAAAGTCCTAGCAAATCGGATCCAGTGGTACATCAGAAAGATCATTCATCAAGACCAAGTAGGATTTATCCCCGGAATGCAAGAATGGTACAATGTGTACAAATAAATAAACATGATATATCACATAAATAAATTGTGAGATAAAAATCATATAGTTATATCAATTGATTCAGAAAAAGCAGTGGACAAAATCCAATACCCTTTCTTGATAAAAACTCTCAGCAAGGTGGGAATAGAAGGATCATACCTCAACATCATAAAAGCCATATATGATCAACCCATAGCCAGCATCATACTCAATGGGCAAAAACTAAAACCATTTCCCCTAAGAACAGGAACAAAACAGGGATACCCACTCTTACCACTCCTGTTCCACATAGTACTGCAAGTATTAGCCATTGCAATCAGACAAGAAGAAGAAATAAAAGGCATCCAAATTAGAAAAGAAGAAGTAAAGCTGTCCTTATTTGCAGATGAGATGATACTATACATAAAAAAAAAACAAAGGACTCCATCCAAAGACTAACAGACTTAATAAATGATTTCGGCAATGTAGCAGGATACAAAATTAATGCCAAGAAATCTATGGCATTTGTATACACTAATAGTGAAATTACAGAAAGAGAGACTAAAAAAGCAATCCCATTTACCATCGCACCAAAAAGGAGGTAAAAGACCTATATGCAGAAAACTACAGGACACTGAAAAAAGAGATAGAGGAAGACATAAACAGATGGAAGAGCATACTATGCTCATGGATTGTGAGAACCAACATCATTAAAATGTCCATACTACCCAAAGCAATCTACAGATTCAATGCACTACCCATTAAAATACCAATGACATATTTCCCAGACTTAGAAAGAACTCTTCAAAGATTCATCTGGAAAAAAAAAAAGACCCCAAGTAACCACAGCAATCCTGAGAAAGAAGAATAAAGTAGGTGGGATCTCAATACCAGATTTCAAGCTATATTACAAAGCAACTATTCTCAAAACAGTCTGGTACTGGCACAAGAACAGAAATATACACTAATGGAATAGAATTGAGAATCCAGATATCGACCCAAACTACTATGCTCAATTAATATTTGACAAAGAAGGCATGAACATAAAATGGAGAGAGGACAGTCTCTTCAATAAATGGTGGTGGGAAAATTAGACAGATACATGGAGAAAAATGAAACTAGACCACCAACTTACACCTTACACACAAAAAAAAACCTCCAAATGGATACAGGACTTAAACATAAGATGAGAAACTGTAAAAATACTAGAGGAATCCACAGGCAGCACAATCTCAGACATATGCCGAAAGAACTTCTTCACTGATACTGCTCCAAAGGTAATGGAAACTAAAGAAAAAATAAATAAATGGGACTACATCAAAATAAAAAGTTTTTGCACAGCAAAAGAAACCATCAACAGAATAACAAGAAAGCCCACTGTATGGGAGAACATATTTGCAAATGTTATCACTGATAAAGGTTTCATCTCCAACATCTACAGCCAACTTAAACAACTTAATAAAAGGAAGATAAATGATCCAATAAAAAAATGGGCAACGGACCTAAATAGAACCTTTTCAAAAGACGACAGAAGGAAGGCCAAGAGACACATGAAAACATGTTCAAAGTCACTAATTATCTGAGAGATGCAAATCAAAACAACAATGCAATACCATCTCACACCCTTCACAATGGCAATCACCAACAAATCAACAAATGACAAGTGTTGGTGAGGATGCGGAGAAAAAGGAACCCTTGTGCACTGCTGGTGGGAATGTAGATTGGTGCAGCCACTGTGGAGAATAGTATGGAGTTTCCTAAAAAAACTAAAAATGGAACTTCCATTTGACCCAACAATCCCACTCTTAGGAATATATCCTAAGAAAGTAGAAACACCAATCAGAAAGGATTTATGCACCCCTATATTCATAGCAGCACAATTTACAATAGCTACAATTTGGAAACAGCCTAAGTGCCCGTCATCAGAAAACTATGGTACATCTACACAATGGAATTCTATGCTGCCATTAAAAAGAAGGAATTCTTGCCATTTGCAGCAACCTGGATGGAACTAGAGAGCCTTATGCTAAGTGAAATAAGCCAGTCAATAAAGGAGAAACACCACATGATCTCACTCATTTGTGGATAATATAGAACATTATAAACTGATGAACAAAAAGATACAGAGCCAATAAAGTATCAAACAGACTGTCAAATTACAGCAGGAAGATTAAGGAGAGGTGGGGCAGATAACCAATGAACACAAGACACTGGGGGGTTGCGGTATGCCTGAGAGCGGTGGCAATGGGAAGATATGTATACATGTAACACATTAATACAAATAGAAAAAAAAGAAAAAAACTCTTGATAGGAATAATTTTTACATATTCATAGATATAGTGAAAAGGATTTGGATAAGAATGAGTGGTTGAGAAGGAAAAAACAATGGAGCAAAATCCCAAGGACTTACCCTGATAGCTGGCCAGTAAAAACAGTACAAGTTTGCTTTTGTGTGTGGTCATGTAGGAAACGGAAAGAAAGCAAGCCAGGCAACAATAGAGAATACAAAAGACTCCCACACCAGAGCTCTTAGTCCTTACCACTGGAGGGTAGCGAGTCTTTGAACATCTCATAGAACTGGGTCAGGTACATCACCATGGACAGCTTGTCAGGCTCCTCTACCAAGGCCATCTCTTTGCCTGTCATGATGGGAGAAATGCCCAGTTCCTTTTCAGCAATATCAAAGGCCAGTTGGTTATTCTTCTCCACATTTTGTTCATCCAAAGAATCAAAATCTCTAAAAAAGAGGATAAGAAAAACATATCAAGATGGATTGTTTGTCCTCACACCAGAAAACAGTATCAAGAAGTTACCTCATTTCTTGGTTGCTCAGCTAAAATCCTATGTGCAGTGATTCACTGAAATCTGAGAGCAAAGTGGAAATATAAATCATCCTCAAGGAGAAAAAATGATTAAAGATATACCCATAAAGGAAAAAGAGAGGGAAAGTTAAAAAAAAAAAACTATCCTAATTTTTTCAATTATATAAATTTCTTACTAAAATGTAAGCTCAATAAAGGAACTATCATTAATATTATTCCCTTGCATCTTGTGTGTGATATATGTTTATTAAACTAACTAAAGGCCCAATGCATGAAATTTATATAAGAGTAGGCCTTCCTTTGCCCAGCTGCCAGCTCTGGCTTCCCTCTGGCATCCAGGACCCGGGCTTACTTCTCTCCATGGAACACAGGCACAAGGACACAGATTGGCTTCCCTCTGACCCTGGCATATTACCCTTTTATTATTCTAGACTAGAGACCCAGTACAGGAAATTCATACTCGGGGGAGTATCCCTCAGATGATGGGATAGGGCCTAAACAGGCAGTCAGATATCCCTCTCACAATCCACGACTGCTGGCTCCCAACTGCTCACCTGCCTGCCTTCCTGATTGCCCCTAACCACTTCTTCCTGCCAGCCTGAATGATGCCTAAATGCTCCTCTGCTGGCCTGTCTGCCCCTACCTGCCCTGCTCTGCAGGCCTGGTCGGTCACCTCTAACTTCCCTCCCCATTAGGCCTGGTCACCCCCAACTTCTCTCTTCTGCTGGCCTGGTCACCCCCAACTGGCCTCCCCTGCAGGTCCAATTAACCCCAATTTCACTCTACCCCTGGCTTGGTCACCCCTAACTGCCTGCCTCTGCAGGCTTGATCACCCCCAACTGCCCTCCCTTGCAGGTCTGGTCCCTCCCAACTGCCTTCCCCTGCTGGCCATCTTGTGGTGGCCATCTTGTGTTCACCTGAGGGCAGGATTTTTTGACCACATGGGGGTACATCTTGTGTGTTGGAGTGATGGTCAATCTGCATATTACTCTTTTATTAGATAGAGGCCTGGTTCATGGGTGGTGGCTGGCTAGTTTGCCCTGAAGGGTGTCCAGGATCAGGGTAGGGGTTCTCTTGGGGTGTGGGGCGGCCTGGGCGAGGGACCTGTGGTGGTTTGCAGGCTGGCCACGCCTCCTGATGACCCAAGTGGAGGCTCTTGTATCTGGGACTTATTTATTTTCTCTAATTGAAACTTTGTAGCCTTAAGTGGAGGCCAAGACAGGCCAGGGCTGCAGAAGGTTGGATTCCTCCATCACTGGGGGGCAACCCTAGGCTCCTGCTCTAATTCCATGGCTACCACCATTTTTGTTGGGATTTATTTATCTTTTTTTTAAATATATATATTTTATTGATTTTTTACAGAGGAAGGGAGAGGAATAGAGAGTTGGAAACATTGATGAAAGAGAAACATCGATCAGCTGCCTCCTGCACACCCCCTACTGGCTATGTGCCTGCAACCAAGGTAAATGCCCTTGACTGGAATCAAACCTGGGACTCTTGAGTCTACAGGCTAATGCTCTATTCACTGGTTAGGGCTTATTTATCTTCTATAATTGAAACTTTGTAATCTTCAGTGTTGGCCTGGGCCTGCCAGGGTATGTGAAAAGCCAGGGGAAACCCAAGCCTCTGTCTTGCTCGCTCCATGGCCACAGCCATGTTGGTTGGGGTTAATTTGCACACTTACTCATGATAGGATTGTGGGCATGCCTTGTGGGTGGAATGGAGTGATGGTTAATTTGCACATTATTCTTTTATTAGATGTTTAAATGATAAAAATCCTATTTGGATCAGACTATTTTTAAAGTCTTGGATCTATTATGCATAGTGAATGTTTTTTGGACTTGACAAGCTATTATAGATATGTTAAATCACCTCTGATAAACCTTACTCAGCCTTCTATTTGAAAGAGAATTCTAAAACTTTCCTCAAAAGATTTTTTCATTGCTAAATTTCTTAAAATTTCCCAAGTATTTAGCTGAACGAACATTTCCCACCAGATTTCAAGCTTCTTACTACTCAATCATAAGTAATAACTGAGAGCGTTCTTCTTCAGGTGATTTCAGATGAACTGGTAGGCCTTACATTATGCTAACCTACTGACTCCATTTCAAAAAATTATTTAAACCTCATAATCTTAAACCTCATCTTGAATGAAGTCACCATTGTCTAAAAGGCGCCAAATTACCTACTCACTGCTCCGTCTTCTGTTACGAGAAAATACTGTAGGCCTTCTCCAGACAACCTTTGGTCTTTTCCAACAGGAATGTGTCCCTCACCCTACACTCATCCCTCCACCTTACCTCATCCTGAGTTTTGTGGGATTGACAAAGTATGTCAGCAGAAAGTACAATACTATCTAATAAAAGAGTAATATGCAAATTAACCATCACTGTGCGACAAAATGGTGGCCCCCAGTCCTCTGAGCCCTGCCAGAGTCCCCCAATCTCAGGGAGTGCTCCCACTGAGAGCCTGTAGAGTAAACAGCCTGGTGGAATGCTGTCCAGAGGCCCTCCAGACCCTTTATAAAAAACAAAAACTAATTCATTCCCCACAGTGCTATCCCCTCACAGTGGAGGCAACGTGGGCTGAGGTCTCAGCCTGGGAGGGGCATGCACCCCAGGGCACGATCCTCTCGAAGAGGTGGCAGCCTGGGGTGTCAATCACAGAGTCACACCACCAGGCAGATATGGAGGAATCTTAAATGTTTCTTTTTTAAATATATTTTATTGATTTTTTTACAGAGAGGAAGAGAAAGGGATAGAGTGCTAGAAACATCTATGAGAGAGAAACATCAATTAGCTGCCTCCTGCAACCTCCCCACGGAGTATGTGCCCCCAACCAAGGTACATGCCCTTGACTGATATCAAACCTGGGACCCTTGAGTCTGCAGGCTGACGCTCCATCCACTGAGCCAAACAAGTTAGGGCTGTGCAATATGTTAAAGAAAAACCCTATCTAATAAAGAGGGAATATGCAGGGGAGGACATTTGGGGTGACCGGGTTGTCAGGGGAGGGCAGTTAGGGACGATTGGGTTGGCAGGAGAGCAGTTAGGTATTGATTAGGCTAGCAAGGAATTAGGGGGTGATCAGGCTGGCAGGCAGAAGCAGTAAGGGGCAATCAGGCAGGCAGATGAGCAGTTGGGAGCCAGTAGTCCTAGATTGTGAACAGGATGTCTGACTGTCTGTTTATGCCTCATCCCTGAGGGATCACTCGAACATCTCCTGATGGGTTCCAGATTGTAGGGTGCAGGTTGGGCTGAGGGACACCTCCTCCTCCCTCCCCTCAGTCTCATGCACTGGGTCTCTAGTCCTTAACATAAGAGATTACTGATGAACCATTACAAAGTGGGGAAGCACTGTTTTGTTTTGTTGGCAGTATCTGACACATTTGCTATCAGCCAGTCAAATATTCTAGTCAGGTTTTCCTTATGACCAATAACATTTGGGAGTTGGCTGAAACGACGAGTTTATGAAGTTAATATACCCAGGTGGGTATTAAAACCAATTTTTGAAGTCAGTTACTTCAGACTTCAGCCTTTTTTCACTGCCTTCCTTTGGGAATAGAACTGATTCACCTGGCTTTTCTTTTAAGCACTTCTTTGTCATTTATCACAATCTTTCTCAAGCTCTCCCGCTTCCTCCAGACAGGCCAGCAGAGGGCATTTGGCTCAGGTGGACCAAAAAGTCCTGAATGAGAAAGTGGCCCCAGACTCATTTCATAGCACAGCCTGTGGTCATCCTATTCAGCACAACAGGAGGCAGCTGGACCTGAGGGTGAGACAGGAGGCCAACGATAACAATGGCCACCTACAACCCATAGCTTCAATGGCCAGCTCCAATCAGTCTGAAGGATAATGAGTTTCATCTAATCAGACTAGAACACTTACATCCCCCCAGCCTCCGCCCTTTGTGATTTTTGTGCATAAAATTCAACCTCAAGGACAGTGAGGCCTGAGTCCTAACCTGGTTGTGGTTCCATCCCCCATTCCCTCTAATAAACTTCCCTCCTGCTTGCTCACTGTGTCAGCCTACTAGGTGTACCAGTTAATAAATGGCAAATTTTGTAATCAAAGAAAACATGATAATTTCAAGAGAAACATCAAAAGTGCTTTATTCAAAGTAATGTCCATCGCTAGCTACACATTTCTTCCATCTTTCAGGTAATTTTTGGATACCATCCCAAAAGAATGTTTCTTATTTTGAGGCAAACCATTCAGAGGCCCAATTTTCTACTTCTTCAGTGCTGCCCAGAAAGTGTGTGTGCCATCAATTGGGACAAGTGGTAAACTGAAGGAGCAAGGTCTGCTGAATACAGCAAGTGGGTTAATACTACCCAGGCAAGATCTTTTAAGGTGTCTACAGGTTTTGAAGTGTATGATAGTGCATAATCATGAAGCAAAATTACTTTGCATGTCTTCTGGCACATCCTGGACATTTCACAATCAAAGCCTGGTTAAATTGATTATTTGTTGTTGGTAGCGATCAGTATTAACGGATTCACCTGCTTTTAGAAGCTCATAATAAACTACACCTTCCTGATCCCACCAAACGCAGAGCATTGTCTTCTTTCCGAAGCCATTTGGCCTTGCAGTTGATGTTGATGGTTGACCTGGATCAACCCATGATTTTGTGCATTTGGGATTCTCAAAACTCACTTTTCATTGCCAGTCACAATTCGATGCAATAAAATACTTTCTCTTGTGTCACTGAAACAACATTTTACTGATGACTTTTTGGTTTTCATTTGTCTTCAGTTGATGTGGCACCCCATTTTCCTTCCTTTAAAACCTTTCCTATTGGTTGTAAATGATTGGAATTTGTTTGCTGAGCAACGTTTTATCTTTCTGCAAGTTGTTTTTGAGTTTGACATGCATATTCATCCAATAATGCTTGTAATTGTTGGTCTTCAAACATTTTTGGTTGACCTGGATGAATTTTGTCTTTCACATGGAAATCATCACTTTTAAAGTGTTTAAACCAGTGTTCGTAAGTATCTTGAGATGGAGCATGTTCACCATAAGCTTCCCGACATATTCAGTAGCACTTTTCTTCAAAATAAAGTAATGATTAAAACTCTTTTTTGGGGGGCACAAAATTCAACATTTTTAAGCATAAAAATATCTATGATGTTAACACCTTCAGAAAATTTGACATATGAAGTTTTAAAACTTGTTGTCATACACATCAAATTGAATATATATCAACATATGTGTAACTCCATCTATTGAAAAAAATCCACATTATTAACCGGTACACCTAGTAAATCCTTGAGTGACTCCAATCTTACACCTCTCTACCCCCTTTTTTTTCCTGGTGGGGTAAGCCCTACTGTCATCTGTGCATAAATTAAGGTAGAAGAGCATAGAAGTCACTTACCTTTATCCAAACCAATCTGAAATCCCCATTCCTAAGTCACATTATACAAGACTGTTTTTACAGCTCTTGCCTTATTAACTCATAACCCAATATAAATAGGAAATATGTTCTTGAGGATTTCTTAAGGAATCATTAAACACACCAAAATTGGGCTCTAAAGTAAAGCTTATAAAAGAACAGGCAGCCAAAATAATTCAACATGCTCTGCTTCTGTTTCCAAATATTCTTGTTTGGAAACCTGAGTGCACTAGTATCTGCAGGTGACTTGGGGTCATCCTATTGTACTGATTCTGCACTTGGATGAGTCAAGAATGGTAAAAAGAGAAGATGTTACTAGTGTAGGTGGATGAGGTGACCTGAGTTTTGTAGGACTGACAAAGTATCTTAGCAGGAAGTGCAATCCTTAACATAAGAGAATACCAATGAACCATTATAAAGTGGGGAAGCACTAATTGTTTTGTTGGTAGTGCCTGACACATTTGCCATCAGCCAGCCAAATGTTTTAGCTATGTTTTCCTTATGACCAATAACATTTGAGAGACAGTTGGCTGAAATGAAGAGTTCAACCTGTGGCCAATAAACAGAGTTTTCATTATGTGAAGTTAATACATCCAAAATTGGTGTGTTAAAACCAATTTTTGACCTTTTGAATGCTGTTAAAAACTCAGCGAATCATTTCTTTGTTGAGCTACATAATACTTAACATTCAGAGTTTTAAATGTAATTAAGTTGAAATTAATCATTGCTTTCTAAGAAAGTATCTTACTATGTATTTTGTTCTAGAAAAAAAGTAAAAATTTGGTTACTTGATAGCAGGGTACTCTAAGATCCTTAGGGAATATAAAATGAAACAGAAAGTCTGGTTACAACTTACATCAGATCAGGGCGGTATCTATGGATAATTGCACATAGGGCCAGGCCACTTTTCCAAGACATAGTGAGATCTGTCACACTGACCCCTGTGTAGCCATCTGTCTGCCTTTGACACCAACCAAGCAGTTTGCTTGAACGAGGTACAGATTCTAAAATAACAACAAAAAAATATTAATGAAAGTGTTGTCAGCATTAATATGGGATCCTCTTTATATTACTCATATCCAGTTTGAAAAATTATTGAAAGTAGGAAGAACACAGTTTTCAGGCATCGTGATAAACCAATATGCATGTCACAAAATTCTCATGACCATAATGTGAGGTAGATGTTTGTAATCCTCATTTCATAGACAAAGAAATGAAGTTCAGAGATACTATATAACCTGCTTATTACCACACATTTCACAAGTGGCAAAGATTGCACTGGGACCCAGTTGTACCTGACCCTAAAGTGAAATTTCTTTTAATTATGGTCCACTGTCCTCTTTCCATACTCAATATCAATACCAGAGTTAGGCCTTTATAACTGTTAATGCCATTTGCCTTCTCCATTCCATCTTACATGTAGAGGTACACTCACATCACTCTCCTTTAAAACAAATCTTTAGGGGCTCTTCAATACACACAAAATATGAAATGGCCTTTATCTCTGTCACTGTATCTTGGCAATATCATAGTATTCAGTTAAACTGCTGCAGTTTCTTCCATAAAGCCGTATCCCCAAAACCTTAGCTGGCATGTGTCTGTGCCCACATGCCGCCCTTTTCTCTTTATCAATAACATCTGTATCTGTTTTCTCTTTATTTCCTTCAGATCAAGGTTTCTTAACCTTGACACAACTGATATTTTTGGCTGAGAGCTGGTTTGTGTACAGTAGGAGGTTTAGCTGTATCCTTGGATGCCAGTAATATGCTCCTCAACTCAAGACAATAAAAAATGTCCCAGAGGGGAGGAGCCAAGATGGCGGCATAGGTAAACACCTACACGGCTGCCTCGCACAACAATTTCGGAACTACAACTGAAGGACAGAACAGACATCATCCAGAACCACAGGAAAGCTGGCTGAGTGGGGGTTCTGCAGCTGGAGGGAAAGAGAGGGGTTCACAGACACCCAGAGGAACTGCAAAAAGCTGAGGT
>PVJN01009172.1:45549-61932 GCA_004026805.1 Lasiurus borealis | reverse complement strand
GTATTGTTGGAAGAGTGACTGGAAAGAGGGGAGGGGAGGGGAGGGGAAGGGAGGGCAGGGCTGGGGGAGGGGGAACCGGATGCTTCCAAACCCCTCCCCTAAGCTGAGTGAGGGTTGGGGGAGCTCCCTGGGAGTTGGGGAGTCCTGAGGCGGAAGGGGGTGGGGTGGGGACCAGGGTGGTGGCAGGCAGAGCAGGAGTGGGGGGTCCGGGTGTCGGGGGGCCCCGGAGGAAGGGGGTGGGTGTGCCCATGGGCTCGTCTCCGTGGAGCCCCCGTACCCTGCCTTCCTCGCTCCTGTGGCCTATGAGTCAGGTTTTCTATGCAGCTGTGGATGTAAAGAAAAATCCCAAAGAAAACCCTGTTTCCATAGTAACCCAGCTCCAATTAGAGACTGCGAGGCCAAGAGGGGCCCACCTTGTCTGGGCCTGGCCGGGGCGCAGGAGGGGCCTGCCGGATCGAGGGGGGCGAGAGTCCCCTTCCCCCACCCCCTCCTGTTGTCTACGTGGCACCAGGCCCCAAACCCCCTCCACCACAGGCCGGATGGAGGGGGGGCCCTCTGCCAGGCCGAGCGCAGCCCAGGCGGAGAGGAAGGTGCTCCCCCAGGCACCTACCTGCCCGCTCCCTCCGGGGTCCTGGCTGGCGGGCCTGGGCCTTCTCGTCAGACCGGCACCCGGGTGTGGGGTGAGTGGGGGCAGGTGGCGGTTGCGGCCCTGGGCAGGGAGTTTTCCCTTTGTTCCTCTGGGAAGGAGGATGTGGTGACGATGCCGGGGTCCGAGCCCACGTGTGCCCACACCCCGTCCACGGAGCCGAGGGCAGAGGGCCCGGCCGGAGCCTGCGTGCCCGCCTTCCCTCCCAGCGCTGCCAGGGCCCGGTGCTTCCTCTCCGGGTGACCTTGGCCAAGGATACCTCCCCTTGCCTCCGTCTCCCTCTTGGTGACATGGGGGTGAAGGTCCACAGCCACCGGTGCTGATGGGGGGCAGGTCATGGGGTTGAGGGGCAGACACCGCTCAGGCCCTCGGAGAGCAGAGGGCGGGTCCCCGGGAGGGTGTGCTCAGACGCAGGCTCTTCCTCCGAAGGGACACTTGGAACCTTCCCCATGGTCCCGACTTCTAAAGGCATCCGGGCCCAAAGGTACCACCTGGGCCCTGAGCGCTGGGCAGACTCCGGTGGCCTCGGTTCTCGGACCCAGGGCGCCTGGGGATGTGATTTGTGCAGCTCACATGCAGAGAGAGGAGCGGCAGGGCTGCGGTGCCGCCCGGAAGCCAGAGCCCAGTGCTGCGGGGGAAATGTGTGGCTTCATGGTTACACGTGTGCGAGCTTCATGTTCATGTGTGTTCGAGCTTCATGTTCACGCTTGTGCGTGCTTTCTACATGTCCTGAGAGGACCAGCCTCAGGTTTCACCGGCTCTAGGAGGCAGGCATCACCGCCTTCTCTCTCTGTCCTTGTCCATCTGTCCTCTGTCCCTATCGTCATGGTTTTGGGTTGTTTTGAAAGCCAATCCCTGGCATCGGGGCCCTTACGTAACCACCACAATGAGCAGTGAGGGGTCTCCCCGACGGCTCCGGCAGGTGTTTCGGCAGCGGGTTTGCTGGAAGGCGTGGGTCTGTCCTCAGAGGGAGTGACAGGACAGGAGGGCGGGGGCTTGCTCCTGGCTGGCGCCGTCTGGCCAGACGCTGCCCTTGGCTCTGCCCCCGGGTGGGTGGGAGGAGGGCAGGCGCGGGTACCAGCCGGAGGCTCTCCCCCCAGGTATGGACCTGTCGGCCAATCAGGACGAGGAGACCGACCAGGAGACCTTCCAACTGGAGATCGACCGCGACACCAAAAAGTGCGCCTTCCGCACCCACACGGGCAAGTACTGGACGCTGACGGCCACCGGGGGCGTGCAGTCCACCGCCTCCGCCAAGTAAGTGCCGGCCGCCCCACCGCCCTCCCTCGCAGCGGCCCCCCCTGAGGACGGGGGGGGCCCAGGGCTCCTCCTGACCTGTCCCCCCTCCCCCAGGAGTGCCAGCTGCTACTTTGACATCGAGTGGCGCGACCGGCGGATCACACTGCGCGCCTCCAACGGCAAGTTCGTGACGGCCAAGAAGAACGGGCAGCTGGCCGCCTCGGTGGAGACCGCAGGTAGCCGGGGGCCCCGACCCGCCCGCCTGCAGGGTGTGACGGGGGGGGGGTCACTCACCACACCCCGAGGCCCGCCCTGTGCTGGGCATCCCCCAAATGGTCCTGCCACCCTCACCCGGAGCTGGAGGCGGGCAGCCCAGGTTCCCTCGCTCTGAGCCCGGGAGCTCACGCCCCTCCCTCCTGCCAGGGGACACGGAGCTCTTCCTCATGAAGCTGATCAACCGGCCCATCATCGTGTTCCGCGGGGAGCACGGCTTCATCGGCTGCCGCAAGGTCACGGGCACGCTGGACGCCAACCGCTCCAACTACGACGTCTTCCAGCTCGAGTTCAACGACGGCGCCTACAACATCAAAGGCAGGCTCTCGGGTGGGGGAGCAGGGGGGTAGCCCCAGAGACTCTCCTGCCATCCAGTACTCTCTGGGGCTCGAAGCCTGGCCTTGCTGTGACGTGGCCTGGGCCATTCCAAGCCCCAGAGAATGGATGTCCTGAGGCCACCAGCGGCTCCGTATTGGAGGGCGACTTCCCAGCCTGCCCCAGGCTGGCGGAGCAGGAGGAACCTGGGTCTGGGAAGGACGGCGGGGGAGGACGCAGCCCGAGCTGTGGCACCAAAACCTGGGATGGGAGGCTTGGGTGGAAGCAGGATTGCTGCAGGGTGGGGGACAGAACAGGGCCTGACAGCGTCTCGCCCCTCCCCCCAGACTCCACAGGCAAGTACTGGACGCTGGGCAGCGACTCCTTGGTGACCAGCAGCAGCGACAGCCCCGTCGACTTCTTCTTCGAGTTCTGCGACTACAACAAGGTGGCCATCAAGGTGGGCGGGCGCTACCTGAAGGGGGACCACGCGGGCGTCCTGAAGGCCTGTGCGGAGACCATCGACCCCGCCACGCTGTGGGAGTACTAGACCCGCCGCCCGCCTCCCCGTCCCCACCCCCCCCTCTAACTCCCTGGTAATTCCTCTCCGGGGGGGCCCCGCCCAGGGTGGCGACCCCCGGCCTTTCCTCCTGGAAACCCAGAGACACCGGTGTCCCCCGCTGCCCTGCCTGGCCCTGGGGGCGGGGGACCCTCCGCCCTGTGCTGTGGGCGAGGCTGGCACCTCTCTGACCTCAGACAACTCTGAGCCTTATTCCCCCGGTGGCTGAGGAGCAGCGGGGGCTGGAGCCCGGGTGGCGGGGGTTTAACTGGAATCTCCTGCCCCGCCCCCCCAGCCGAGGTCCCCCCCAACTTCCCCGGAGCCGGGCCCTGGGCCCGAGCCCATCGGGAGGAACGCCTGCAGGGCGGGGCTGCAGCCAGTGCCCGCCACCTGTGCCCTCCGCACGGCGCCCCTGTGCTCCGGGGACCCGTCTCTCACCCTGGCCGAACTGGAAGCAAAAGTGACCAAATCAGTATTTTTTTTTTAATGAGATGTTCTTGTTGGAGGTGGTGCAGGCAAGCCTCGGGCAGCATCTCCGGGCCTTGGTGCCCCTGCTCCATCGCCCCGAACCCAGAACCTGCCCACACCTCCCAGGGGTGCTCACTGTCCCCGCCCCCTGCCCGCCCAGCCAGAGCCTCCAGCCGGCGGATTGGTGCTCCTTGTCTGCCTGGATTCTGGGTCTGGGGGGCGGGACGAAGCCAGGTGTCACCCTCCTGTGAGGAGACACCCAGCCCTGGCCCGTGGCTCCCAGCCGCACCCCTGCCAGCCCCCACTCCCCGTCCGCCATGCATCTCCCTCTGGGTGTCTTGGTCTTTTATTTTTGGTAAGTGTCATTTGTATAACTAACTGCCTGTGATCGTAGCCTCAGACTGGAAAGCGCCAATAAAGTAACGCCAAACCAGCGCCGGCAGCCTGTGTGTGCGCGGATGGAGCAGCCGGGAGGGCCGGGGCCAGGGCACTGAGTGGACCACGCGGGGGACAGGAGGGCCTGCACGGGGATAGTCCATTTCGGGCCCTGGGGTCCCAGCCCCCGGGAGGCGCTGACTCTGGTTCCTCAGTGTCCCGCCACGTGGTGAGCAGGTAGCCATCCAGCCAACAGCAGGCAGGTGAGCACGCCTGCCAGGGGTGGCCTTCACTGGAACCTGAAGGCCAGGCCCTTAAGTAGCGCAGGAGGCCTCTTCCAAAGGCTCCAGCCCCTTCCAGCGGGCGCTCTGGCGGCCCAGGCCCGGGGAGCGGGGGCTGCGTGGCCAAGCTCGCAGGCCGGGGCCGGTCCCTGCAGGGCCCAGGACACGGCCCAGCTCTGGAGGGGAGGGAGGCAGTTTCCCAGCTGCAAGGGGAGACCTGGGTCCTGAGCCCACGGGAAACACGTGGCCAACAGCAGGGGCTGTGGGCCCTTCTGTCCTTAATTCAGTCCAGGGCACCCTGGTGGGGTGCTGGGCTCTCCCATCCTCCCGGGGCCAGAGCAGCAACACCGCCTTCCACGTGCGTGGCAGGCAGGCACCCTGTCCCACAAGGAAGGCGGTAACGGAGGGACAGGGCCATGCGGTGCATGGGGGGGAGGGGACGGGAGAGGAGGGCACTTGGGGCTCCGCCAGGCAAAGCCCGGAGCCGCCTGGTTCCCACCTCGCTGCGGAGCAGGCAGCGGGAGCGGATTGGCTGCTGATGACGAAGCCGAGATGCCTGCGCTGTGATTGGTGGTCCCCGGGGGAGTCCGGAGATTGACGGGAGCAGATGGGGGCTGCAGAGGGATGCGGGGCCTCCAGCGGTGTCCTGGCGGCCAGCCCCGCCCGGGAGAGCCGGGCTCGAGGCCAGAACGCGGAAGGAACAGCTGCAGCTGCTCCACGTTCCAGATCCCGGGGTGGGGGAGGGGGCGGCTGGAAGGGGTTCGTTCAGGGTGGGCCCCTGTCAGGGCCGGCCTGTCCTGGGCTGCCCAGGTGCCTTCTTACATCCGCCGGCGGGTACTGACTGACATCAGTTCTGTGCTGGGGGCTGGGGGTTCCGGAGGGAGAAGGCGGCTCAGGCTTATGGGGGAGGCGCTCGCACCTGCGGGAGGAGGGGGGACAGGGAAGGGCGACCAGGTGCAGGGACTCGACGGCCCAGTGGGAGGTGCCTTTCCCCGGCCCAGCCCAGGCTGCCCCTCGGGGCGTGTGCGCAGGTGTGTGGACAGATGTGCACCGTGTGTAGGGCGTGGGCTCCGCGCTCAGGATTCCTGGGGGTTGGTGCAGTCTCTGACGCAGCAGGCAGCTCGGGACAAGCACTGTACCCTGGAGCCACCCTCAGGGGCAGCGGGGAGGGGCCGCAGCCTGTGGGTGCTCAGGCGCTGATCGGCCCTGGGAGAGGGCTCTCGGGACCAGTCAGAAGGCAAGTGCACGTGTCTCCATCCTCACATCCCACCCCAGGTCGGCAATTTCCTGCCTAATTCTCTCAGCCCTGAGAGTGGGGTGGGGAGAGGGGCGGGAGGGTGTGTGATTCCCCCTGTACAGCGGGAAGGCGCGGTTATGGGGGGAGCGCGGTTACGGGGAAGGCGCAGAGCTGGGATGTGCACACACGCAGAGCCCACCGGGAAGATTGTGGGTGCCACACCCCGGGACGGCCTCGGACGTTCCCTGACCACAGATATGCTGGCCCACGCCCTCTCTCGAGGGTTTTAACTGGCACCTTCGCTGCTGATGGAGAGGAAGCCACTAGAGCACACTGAACCCTGAGCCGGAGCGAGAGGGAGGGGCGATGAGGTAGATGGCCGCGTCCTGGGGGGGATGAGGGCCAGGCGGCAGGCTGCCATCAGGGGTGAGGTGGGCGGGGGAGGGGGCGCAGGGCAGCTTTGCGCCCCCGGAGGGAGGAGGGGTGCAGAGAAGGCTGCTGGGGACTGGAAGCCAGCTCCCCAGGCGATGCGTTCAGCTGCTCCCCCGAGGGCCGCACACCTGGCTCCCAGGTGTGTGACGCATTGTGTAATCACAGGCGAAACCCCCGCAGGAAGGAAAGGCACTGAAACGTTATCCTTAAAGTTATCAGTAAAAGAGAACACTTATCCGCAGCTCCTTTAAAGGAAACCTCCCCTCCGGAGCCAGGACCGCCCCTGGCCACCTGGACCAGCGCAGCTCTCCTCTGTCTGTACTTCCCTCTGTTTTCTAGGTTTTCCTGTTTGAAAACATTTATGACTGGCTAAATGCGCCCCTCGCGAGGGTGGCCACGGGCATTGCCATCACTCGTGCTCGGACCTGAGCAGCTGCAGCGGAGGAGAGGGGGGAAGGCGCCTCCAGGAGGGTCCCCAGGAGAGCCCAGGCAATGGTGGCCGGTGGCATTGCGAGGCTTCACAGGGCAGGAATCTGCTAACGTCATCAGACACCCCCCTCTGACTACCGAGCACCTGGCGGGGTGTGGGCGGGACCCTCTGGAAGCACGTGAATTCCCGCAGCAGGGAATGCAGTCACTTGAGGCCAATCTACACAGAAATCTCACACGCCCGGGCCCGTTTGTCCAGTGGATAGTGTTGGCCTGTGGACCAAAGGGTCCTGGGTTTGTTTCTGGTCAAAGGCACGCACCTTGGTTGCAGGCCCCTCTTGTTAACATAAAAACACTCAAACTGCCGAGACCGGTTTGGCTCAGTGGATAGAGCGTCGGCTTGTGGGAACATCTCACAAGCAAGACATTGATCAGTCACCTCCTGCACTGTGGGGCGTGCAGGAGGTGGCTGATCAATGTCTCTCTCTCATCGATGTTTCTGACTTTCTATCTCTCTCCCTTCCTCTCTGTAAAAAATCAATAAAATATATTAAAAAATAAAAACCACACTCGAACCTGTAAGGAATCTCTTTCTGATTTGAGCCAAACTGTTGACAATGGCCGGGAAGCGTAATCTCAGTAATCTCAGCGGACTGGCTCAGTGCTCGGAGAAGGGCTGTTCTCGCCTATTTTACTACACATCGCGGTCAAAGAGGGCCGGTGGGCCCAGGAGATCCACTGGTGATCGATCAGAGGGCGGCAGAAAGCAAAGCGGGAAACCCCTGCGATTAGGTGGGTAACAGCCCACCATTAACACGGCAACAGTAACCAGAAAGGAATGTGTGGTCTCCCTGCGCGCCCAGGGCATCAGGTTGTGCCCCAGGGGCTCCGGAAAAAGGGAAGTTTCACGTTACTCAGACAATTCAGGGTGTGTTGTCACAGAGGCACAAAGACAGGTGGGCTCAGGGAAGGTAAAGGTAACCTTGTCAGGGGAGATACCGGCCTGGGAGGTGACTACCCACTATCAGTGCGTTTAGTTACAGTTTAATTCCAGGCCCTCCTTTGTGGTGACCTCAGTCTCTTGAGTTTGCAGACCGTCCTGCAGGCCTCCCCGAGCTGTCAGGTCAGCACGTGGCCCTTTACGTCCACTCTCTGGACCAGGCCCTGTTCGGGGCGTGTGCAGGAGGCAGTTAATCCATGTGTTCCTCTCACATCCATATTCCTGTCTTTCCCTCTCTCACTCTCTCTCTAAAAAAAATCAATGGAAGAATATCCTTGGGTGAGAATTAACAACAAAAACAACAAATTTAATTAACTTAAAAAAAAAGCCCTAACTGGTTCGGCTCAGTGGATAGAGGGTCAGCCTGTGGACTGAAAGGTCCTGGGTTCGATTCCCGTCAGAGACACGTGCCTTGGTTGCGGGCACATCCCCAATAAGGGGTGTGTGGGAGGCAGCTGATCGATGTTTTTCTCTCATCGATGTTTCTAACTCTATCCCTCTCCCTTCCTCTCTGAAAAATCAATAAAACATATATAACCCTAACTGGTTTGGCTCAGTGGATGGTCGGCCTGTGGACTGAAGGGTCCTGGGTTCACTTCCAGTCAAGGCCATGTGCCAGGTTGCAGATGAATGCAGGAGGCAGCTGATGATTCTCTCTTCTTTCTCTCTTCCTCTCCCTTCCTCTCTGAAATCAATAAAAATATAAAAAGAAGTATCTTATTGAGAAAAGATTCATGGAAAAATGTCCTTGGGGGAGGGTTAAAGGAAAATCTCACAGATGCCTCGGAAGGACAGCTGGGAGCTGTTTCAGAGCCACAGAGCTGGAGGGAGGAGGAGAGCGGTTGCAGGGCAAGGTCTGGGCATTGCTGGAAGAACGCAGGCCGGAGCCCGGTGCAGTCCGGCGTGGGGGCATGCCAGCAGGTACGGGACGGCTCCGGATGGAGAGAGATGACAGCAGGTTAGGAAGAGCCGCTGCTTTAGAACTAACAAGGCCGTTCCGAACGAGAGGCAGCAGCCTCTGTTTGAAGTCCGTTAGCGCAGCCACTCAAGACTTATTGACTCGGGCAGAAGCCCAGAGGGTTCCGCTGAGGAGACAAAGCAGGGTACCGAGGAGAAGGGGAGGCGGACACTCACCGGAGAAGGAAGGTGTAGCCATAGGGGCAGGCGAGCTGATAGTGACGTTAACAGAAAGCGTCCCCAAGTTTCAGCCCCGGCAGGTAACCCTGCCTGCTTCCTGGTGCATGCACAGTTCTTGGGACATTATGTTGCCCCAGGCACAGGCCCAAGGTCGTTTTGCCGTTTTAAAATCCCAGAGATTTGAGGCCTCAGGTAACCGAGGCACTTCCTCCGGGATGGCAGCTCCGGCTCCATTTTTTAAAAATATATCTTATTGATTTTTTTACAGAGAGGAAGGGAGAGGGATAGAGTCAGAAACATCGAGGAGAGAGACATTGATCAGCCGCCTCCCGCACGCCCCCCACTGGAGTTGTGCCCGCAAGCAAGGTACATGTCTTGGACCGGAATCGAACCTGGGACCTTTCAGTCCGCAGGCCGACGCTCTATCCACTGAGCCACACCGGTTTCGGCTCCGGCTCCATTTTTAAGGGGCTCCGTTGTTAAATTATTGAAACAGTGGAGACTACGATATTGCTGCAAACATGCAACATGTCCAGGAACAAGGACTAGACCGCACAGGCAACGTTAAATACACACCAACCCATTCAGGATTTATTTCAGAGAACAGGGGACCCTCCAACAGGCCAGTTTGAGCCTGCGGCCACCTACATGCAGGCTTCTTTCGATGACTCTGTTTGAACCTGCGTGCTCTACGGTTCACGGCGTTTGGAGTCCAGGTATGTGGTGAGGGGCAACTGGTTGACGCCCCCTTACGGATTACTGAAGGGTCAGCTGTACTTCTTTAACACACACAAAAGAAATAAAGGAACCAGTCAATAAACAGTTGCCAACAGCAGGAGAGGGATAGCTGTTTTATCAAAGCTTGGAGCTCGGTTTGAGCTGAGTGTGCTGCAGTCCACCTGTGCCCAGAATGCCCTCCAGGACCCGAGGCAGATTCCTGCAGGTGGGAGCCTGGCACCAAGAGCAGAGGCTGTGATGGGGCAGCAGTGGGCTGGGGCAGTGGCAGGGGAGAGGCTGTGCCTGAGCGAGGCGGCGGACCGTAGGGAGGTAGGACCCAACGCCGGGCTGCTCTGCTCTGAGCCTTGGTATCCGGGTCCTGCCATCCTCACCAGCCTTCAGGGAGCGTCTGACCACGATTCCCGAAGGACTTTCTGTGCTAACCGGGACCCGCTCTCCCCCGGGCGGGAGGAGGGAAAAGCTTCCCCGGAGCAGCTGGTTCCCTGAGATCAGATCCCGAGCCCTCTGGGGAGCGGTGCTGAGATCCACTCCCTCCAGGAATCTGGGGACCCCTGGTGCACCTGTGACTTTGTGGGGCAGTGGGGGCCATGCGTGCAAAGAAATGAGACCAGAGGGAGCAGAGTGCACAAATGTTTATTTACAAAAGTCCAAGGTACATATGATACAGGCTTTTTACACAGTAGTTAAAACAGGATTATTTTATGTGTTTTTACTACCAGAAAGTAAAGATTTAGTATTCATTTCTGCTATTTTTATAAAGTGACAGGTCATGCTCTTTAAGTCTTAAAATCCTTTGCTAAGTGCAAATACTAGATTCCTCTCTCCAGTTTTAAGGCAAGTGGAATGGACTGTCGCTGGGCAGTTTCTGGCTTGGGGGGCAGTCGGCCCGGAGGGGAGGGGGCCAGGCGCCGAGGGCCTCCTGCTTTGTCCCCAGAAAGGGCTTCCTGTCACTTGCATCCTGTCGCCGCTGCTGGCTGGTCGGATGGCTGTGGCCCCAGCTCTGCCCCAACCCTCTCCCTAGTGCGACTGCTGCGTGGGGAGCCGGAGTCGGCCTGCCCCTGGGCCTGAGGTGCCGGAGGGTCGGGCAGGTTGGGCTCCTGACCCGTGCGCAGCGGGTGGAGGGAAAGAGCCAGCGTTCTCGAAGGACAGGCCCTCATGTCGGTTGGGAGCCGTGACTCTGCTCTTTGCCCCCAGGCCCCGGGGGACTTGCTGGATGGCGCCTGCTACCGGCCCAGGCCCTCCCCGGACGGAGCCCGGTGTGGGCGGAGGTGGCGTGCACCCTCGTGGGCGGTGCAGGGCTCACCCTTCCCATTGGCGGGAGTCTGGGGGCTCACTGTTTGAAGGACCACCCGTTTGGGGAGGAAAGCACCGGCACAGGCTCTCAGGCCGTCCTGCCCGCAGGCTGCGGGGAACAGGTCCTGGCCGCGGGACGGCGCAGCCTATGCTCAGGGGCCCCCTCGCACCCAGGTGACTGGCCGCCGGCGCCGGCTCCTCGGAGGAGGGCAGCTTGGCACCCCTGCTGCTCCCCAATCCTGGAGACACGTCCGGCAACCGAGGCGGCAGGTGCCACCCGCAGTGCCGCTCATGTCCCGCCGCAGGGGGCAGGCCTGTGGCGCAGCTCTGGAGAGGGATGGGGCGGGTCGTCGGCTCCCCCACCTCTGAGGCCTGTGGCGCGCTCTAAACTGGGAACCCTGACATCAGTGCCAACAGCCAACACCGGAGCGGGGCAGGCTCGGACCCGGGAGGTGAGGACAAGCAGGGGCCGAGGGAGCCCCAATGAGCCTCCGGACGGGGCAGGGCCAGGCCTGCTGAGCACGTGGCGGGGCACCGTGGCGGGAGAAACCCACCGCCCACCCACAGAGGTTCGCGCCTGGCTGGTGACAGAGGCTCCAGGGGCCACGGCCTGGGAGAGCCACAGGCCCGTTAGAGCTCCCCAAAGGGCCCGCGGCTGCGGATTTGGGAAGACGTGACACCCAGAGACTGAGGGAGTCCGTGGGCACGGGAACTGGGTAAACGCAGTGAGCCCCCTCGAACGTTCTAGACAAACCACAGAACAGCCCACAGCACACAGGTCGCACCCGAAGAGGAGAGGACAGCCCTCTGCCCGGCCACCACGGCCGTGTCCAGGGTTCTGATGTGGGGACATGGGCTCCTGGGCCTGTGACACTGCTCTGCCCTCTTCACGGACCAGGACCAGCGGCTCAGAGCGTCACTCAGGGCCCAGGGGAAGGGGGCGCCGGGCACTGGCCTGGGGACCGACGCTCACCTCTCTGGACGCACTACTGTGGCGGCAGCTTTATTGGGCCCGCGGGCTCGGCAGGAAGGCTGTGTGGTTTCTCACTGAGTGGCTGCTGCCTAGTGGCAGGGGAGGGAGGCGAACCCCCCGTTTCTGCAGGGAGAGGTGACAGAGCAGAGGGGACTGCCTATGCCCGGCCACTGGGCTGGCGGCAAGGAGGGCAGAACTCTCTGGAAGGGGGTGTGGCTGTCCATCTCTGGTCAGCAAGACGGAGCCTGCCCGCCACTCCTCCGGGGCAAGGGGAGGGGAGACCAGCCTGTGCGTCCAGGACCAAGCCCACCTCCCTCCCCAGAGCGGAGCCCCTGGCCGGGTGGGCCGGGATCTGCCCCCCCCCTGCCCGCCCCGCCCGCGGCTCGGAGGCCGGGCGGGTCAGAAGCGGTGGCGCGGCTGCGGGCCGAAGTGCATGGGCAGGTTGTGCTCCAGGGGCAGGTGCACGGGGGCGAACTCGTAGTTGACGCGCACGTTGGGCAGCGGCGGCACGTACGGCGCGGGGATGGGGCCCATGTTGAGCGGGAAGTTGTTGAACACGGGCCGCACGGGCGGCAGGGGGAAGGCGGGGTGCACGAAGGCGTAGGCGGGGAGCTGCGGCGGGTGCAGGTTCTGCGGGACGGGCCTGGGCAGCGCCTCCACCCGCTGCACCTTCTCCGGCGGCTTCTCCAAGGGGGGCCCGATGCGTTTGAAGGTGTTCTCTGCGGGGAGAGGGGATGGGGGAACAGGCGGAGTGAGAAACCCCCCGAGCCGGGCCCGAGGCCACCCCGGCAGGCCCGGCCCTGCTCCCAGCCAGCGGGGCCGCTGTCAGCCTGTCTGGCTGCCACCGGCTTCCTCAGTGGAGCCCGACAGCTCGGGACCCTCCTGCCACCAAGGAGGTGCTGGAACTGTCCCTCCGCTCTCAGGGGCTTCCCACGGGAGCGGACAGGGTCTAGAGCCCCTCAGACTGAACTCCCCGGGAGGGCCGGTGCGGGGAGCGGGCTGGGCAGGCCTGCGGAGGGGAGGGGAGAAGCACTTGCCTCCGTTCTTCCTTTTCTGCTCCTCCTCGGCCTCCTTCTGGATCTCCTCAATCAGCTTCTCGTCATCTTCCTGGAACAACAGCGAGGGATGAGCTGGCTCCCACCAGCAGCCCGCAGCGAGGCCCCGGGACACCAGTTCGCTCTGCTGGGCACTGAGCGGAAGCCAGGCATCTGCGGCTGAGCAGCGGCCCTCCTGCCCCTCGTTCCCGGCCCCCGAGAACCTCCTGCACGGCTGGCGGGGTACGGCGGGTGGCCGGGGCTGGGCGCAGAGCCGGCCGTGTGCCCTCAGCTGGAGGGTCGGCAGAGGGAGAGCCTGTCTCAGGCAGCTGGGGTGGGAGGCTGGTAGGTGTGTGGGCAGGGCTGAGGACCCCTAGCTTACAGCCCCCGAGCCTGGCAGCCCGGTGGCTCCCCCCGAGCGGCTGCACCATGTCAGCTCAGGCCCTGAGCACTGCAGCGGCCCTGAGCGCCTCGGCGGTGGTGGTGGCGGAAGCAGCGGCACCGCCAGTGACCGGCCCGGGCCAGCCTGGCCGCAGGAGGAAGGGCACGGCCGGCTCAGAACAGACCTCGACACGCCCCTTCCCAACTCAACCCGATGGGCCGGCTGTGCACTTCAGATGTGGGTCACCCCAGCCTGGGGACAGGAGCCGGAGGGCGCTGGGCACGGGCAGCAGCGGGGCAGGGTGGGGAGCAGAGGACACTGCTGGTTGCATCACCTGCACTGGCCACTGAGTGACTGGCGGCCGGGGCTGTGTTGGGTCTTCCAGCTGCTGCTCTGGGGTTCAGAGCGGCCAAGCGGGGAAGCACAGGGAAGCGCAGTGGTGCCCAGCATGGGGGCGGGAGGGGGCCAGCAAGCCTTGGTGCTGCAGAGCGGCTGCACCCTGCTTCCCGGCCCAGGCGGAGCCTCCTCCGCTGGGTGCGCTCTGGGGAGCAGGGTCAGTGGTGAGTCTGCGTCTTCCAGGCTGACCGGGGCTCTACCCGGGGAGCCGGCCATGAACCTCTCAGATGTGGGTGGAGCCACAGAGCGGAGGGCAGGCTGGGAAGGACCCTGGGCATCCAGCCCCAGAGGAGAGGCACCCCAGGAGGAGCTGCGAGTGGACGGTTTGCAGGTTACGGCGCGTGGCACCAACGCCCAACGTGCGCGTCAGCTATGAGTTCACCCCGGCCACCTGCCTCCGGGGCACAACCTGCCCGTGCGCTCTGGCCGCCAGCCGCCCATCGCTCCTGACCCCGAGCCCAGCCCTCCGGAGCCGGCTGAGCGGTGCGGGCAGGGGGCTTGGCCCGATCCCCATCCACCCGCGGGCAGCAGTGTGTGAGCTCGCCAGGCAGTCGTGAGCCCCCGAGGATTCCAGGGTCACATTTCCACTCCGTCAGCGTGTCGATGCCTCCTCTGTGATACACACTGTTCTCAGTTTCCTGGTTCAATAACGAGACGGATGGCACGAGTGGACAGCTACGTGACGCTGTCCCTGTGCTTGAAGGTAAAGATTTGAGGACGGTCCCTGGAGATGGAGCTCTGTGGGCAGCCCCTTCATCTGTGCTCCGCACTCCCCAGGCCTCATGTGATGGTGGGGACTCCATGGTCTAAGGACCCTGCGAACTGGGCACTTGGGAATCCTTATCAGACACCGCCTTTCCAGCCTCGCTGGCCAGCTGTCGGAGACGGGGCCAAGGTTAAGAGCCCATCACGCGTTTCGGAAGCTGCCGAATGCCGGCACACATCAGAGAGTCGAACGTCCAGGAGGGGTCCTGGTGGGTGCATGTCCGCCCCAGAAATGCAAACGCCACAACATCCGAGGCGGCCACCCAGCCTCTCTGTGACTCCCCAAACGAGGAACTGGCTGCTCTGCTCGTCAACACACAGGGCCCTGGCAGCTCTGGGTAGGGGGCAGCCTGAGGCTGCCCTAAGAATGTCAAGGTAAGTTCTACCAATTGCCCAGGCCTCTATTTTGGTGCCAGGGTCGCGCCTAGGAGGCTAAGACAAAACACGACGGGAAGCAGGAGCGCAGTGTCTACACTCACAACAGGCCACCCGGGCGAGTGGCTGACACCGGGTCTCGGCCCCTCGTGGAAAACGGGCCGCTGGGAGGAAGGACTATGAGCCGCGTGTGCACAGGCCTCAGCGCGAGGCGAGCGCTCCGGCTCGAAGGCAGAGGTCTGACGGGTGGCGGGCTGGAGCTCAGAACGTGAGCAGTTTGGAGAAAACAAGGTACAGACTGGGGGAGGCCCCAACGCTTCTCAGTGGCTTCTCGAGGTACAAGTGACAGGTTTCCTGACCGGTCATTTAGTAACCATAACGATTAGTACTACCTTCACCATCGCCACCACCGAGTCCCCATCGCCACCACCGAGTCCCCATCGCCACCACATGCCCCGACTGTGCCCTGAGGGCACAGAAGCATCTCAGAACCCCCTTCCACTTCCTTCTCGCAGACACCGCGGACCGAGAGGGAGGAGGCTGCTCAGAGTCATGGCCGCTGGCGGGAATAACTGGCAAGTGCTTCAGCACCACTCACAGGCTTCCCGGAGAAAACGCGCAGAGGCCCGCAAGCTCTCCCGCCCGCCGCTGACCCGGAGGGCAGTCTGCAGGTGCCAGCATGCTTCTCTCAGGGGTCACACTGAGAGCCCGGCCAGTGCGGCTCAGTCAGCTGAGCATCACCCTCTGCACGGAAAGGTCGCTGTCAGATTCTGTCAGGGCACATAGCGGGTTGTGGGTTCCAACCAGTGCGGGAGGCAACTGGTCTGTTTCTCTCTCATTGATGTTCCCCTTCCTTCCTCCCTTCTTTTCCTAAATCATTAAAAAAAAAAAAAAAAGAGGCCAGGATTGAGTGTTGGGTATAGCTCAGGCCCTGCTGGGTGCACAGCAGGGTAAGTGAAGAATGAGGGTAAGAGAGGTTTCCCTTTTAGGGAGAACAGTGGTTGGCAAACTGTGGCTCGTGAGCCGCAGTTTGCCGCTCTGTTGACTAATGAGTTTGCCGACCACTGGACTAGACTAAGTGTTACCGTGTCGTTGGAAGCCGTGAGGATCAGGCAATTGTGGCATATTGTGTGCAAAGAGGCAAAGGATAGTATATGACAGTGGTTGGCAAACTCCTTAGTCAACAGAGCAGCAAACCGTGGCTCACAAGCTGCATGTGGCTCGCGAGCCCCAGTTTGCCGACCGCTGGGGTAGAAGCTTCCAGGTCCCCAAGCACTGCCTGGTTTTGCAATGCGGTCCCTGTGCTAAGCCCTGCTCCTGGCGGAGGCTCGGCCTGAGGGAACGCAGCGTAAGGGCTCCCGCAGGGGGTCTGCGGCCCGGCCCAGTGATGTCAGCTGAGCCTCTGAGGCGGATCTGCCGGCTCCGGAGGACAGGGCGGCAGCGGCGCTCCTGCTGGCACAGGCGCCTCGCTGCCACCGAGACCTCCCTGGAGGAGGGACAAGGAGTGGCGAGCCAAGCCCTTCACCTTTGGAAGAGCTTCCTTCCCGCTCTGATCACTCCAATCTGGGGAGAGGACTCAAGACCTCTGTCCTTAAGCCCCGTCCTCCGTAGGCAGTGCCCTGAGAGTCTGAATCCAGTCTGTTTCACCAGGAAATGTCAGTGCTCAGCTATTTCGAGCAGTGATTGTTGGCATAAATAATGAGTAAATTGTCAGTTACACCAGAATATGGGTCAGGAGTGTCAGATGTCAACTTTCTCCAACTGGCTGGAATCACAGGACACGGTGTTTAGAAACCAAGAACTAAAACACTGCCTAACAGCCCTGGCCAGTGTTGCTCCGTGGTTAGACAGTTGCCACCCCCGCCCCACTCCCCTGCCTCAAGGGTTGAGAGTTCAATTCCTGGTGTAGGACACGTAATTGGGTTGCAGGTTCGCTCCCCGAAATAATTGTGGGAGGCAACCAATTGATGTGTGTTTCACATCAATGTCCCCACGTCAATGGTAAAAAAAAAAAAAAAAAAAAAAAAAAAAAAAAA